>LGRX02027082.1:0-64127 GCA_001247695.2 Cymbomonas tetramitiformis
CTTTCAAAACTGACCCGAGTTTTTCAAAACTATACGTAGTTTAATATTGCCACCACTGTGAAGGACCCATGAATACAATCAGTTAAAACGGCCTTAAATTTTGCATGATTTTATTGTATACGTTTCTCGAAAAAAGTATTTTGTGACACACCCTTGATATTTTTTTCAGTTTGAGTATTTTATGACTTTCCTAGGTGAAAGATACCACTTGTTTAAGGCAAACCGATGCCTGCACCATCAAGACTCTTAGTTACAACATACTAACAATGGACAAACCAAGTTTGGTAATTTCTGCACCTCAATACTAACGCAGCAAAGCTGCCCTATTGGTAGTGAGTTTCAGGTAGAAATATTTGTTTATGAAATAGTGAGTAAAAATCATGTAGTAATAATTGTTCATAAAATAGGGAGTAAAAATTAGGCAGAAATAATTGTTTACAAAATAGTGAGTAAAAAAGTTGCTCTTCTTTCCGCTCTACAAATCGTTGAGAGACTTAGAAAAAATAGCGAGTTTGAAGAGCGAAAAGAAGAGCAACCTTTTTACTCGCTATTTTATAAACAAATATATCTGCATGAATCGGGGAGAAATAATTGTTTATAAATGGTGAGTTTCAGGTAGGAATATTTGTTTATAAAATAGTGAGTAAAAATCATGTAGTAATAATTGTTCATAAAATAGGGAGTAAAAATTAGGTAGAAATAATTGTTTACAAAACAGTGAGTAAAAAAGTTGCTCTTCTTTCCGCTCTACAAATCGTTGAGAGACTTAGAAAAAATAGCGAGTTTGAAGAGCGAAAAGAAGAGCAACCTTTTTACTCGCTATTTTATAAACAAATATTTCTACATGAATCGGGGAGAAATAATTGTTTATAAATGGTGAGTTTCAGGTAGGAATATTTGTTTATAAAATAGTGAGTAAAAATCATGTAGTAATAATTGTTCATAAAATAGGAGTAAAAATTAGGTAGAAATAATTGTTTACAAAACAGCGAGTAAAAAAGTTGCTCTTCTTAAGTCTCTCAACTGCAAAGGCAAAGAAGTGCTTATTCTCGAGGAAAGCACGCATACTTTTTTGTGTCTGGCATTAATGTCAAAACTCAGCAAAAGCAGCGATCATTCTAGGAAAAAGAGTTGATCCCGCCTGTTTTGACATTAATGTCAAAACTCAGCAAAAGCAGCAATAATGCTAGGAAAAAGAGTTGATCCGGCCTGTTTTGACATTAATGTCAAAACTCAGCAAAAGCAGCAATAATGCTAGGAAAAAGAGTTGATCCGGCCCGTTTTGACATTAATGTCAAAACTCAGCAAAAGCAGCAATAATGCTAGGAAAAAGAGTTGATCCCGCCTGTTTTGACATTAATGTCAAAACTCCGACGCAGAATCAGCAAAAATGCTAGGAATAAGAGTTGATCCCGCCTGTTTTGACATTAATGTCATATGTCAAAACTCAGCAAAAGCAGCAATAATGCTAGGAAAAAGAGTTGATCCCGCCTGTTTTGACATTAATGTCAAAACTCAGCAAAAGCAGCAATAATGCTAGGAAAAAGAGTTGATCCGGCCCGTTTTGACATTAATGTCAAAACTCAGCAAAAGCAGCAATAATGCTAGGAAAAAGAGTTGATCCCGCCTGTTTTGACATTAATGTCAAAACTCAGCAAAAGCAGCAATAATGCTAGGAAAAAGAGTTGATCCCCCTGTTTTGACATTAATGTCAAAACTCAGCAAAAGCAGCAATAATGCTAGGAAAAAGAGATGATCAACCCTGTTTTGACATTAATGTCAAAACTCAGACTTCTGACATTAATGTTAAAACATTCGCTCCAAAGATCTTTGCGAAAGCTTTGTCTTCTTTTCAATGCTTTCAGAGTTTGCATTTGCGCAAAGATCTCTGCTTCAAAGATCTTCGCGCAAGCTCAACCCCTCTTTAATTTGTAAAGAAATATTTGCGCAAAGTCGAGTTAGCTCCAAAGATCTTTGCGCAAGCTTCGTCTGCTTTTCAACGTTTGAGTTAGCAAATTTGCGCAAAGATCTTTGCTTCAAAGATCTTAGCGCAAGCTCTGAGAACCACTCTTTAATTTGTAAAGAAAACTTTGCGCAAGCTCCGTGTACTCATTAATTGCTAAAGTAAACTTTGCGCAAAGTCGAGTTAGCTTCAAGATCTTTGCGCCAGCTTCAAATGCTTTTTAATAATGTTTAAGGTAATATTTGCGCAAAGATCTTTGCTTCAAAGATCTTTGCGCAAGCTCGAACTACTCTTTAATTTGTAAAGAAAACCTTGCGCAAGCTCCGTGTACTCATTAATTGCTAAAGTAAACTTTGCGCAATGTCTAGTTAGCTTCAAGATCTTTGCGCCAGCTTCAAATGCTTTTTAATAATGTTTAAGGTAATATTTGCGCAAAGATCTTTGCTTCAAAGATCTTAGCGCAAGCTCGAGCTACTCTTTAAGATGTAAAGAAATCTTTGCGTAAGCTCCGTGTACTCATTAATTGCTAAAGTAAACTTTGCGCAAAGTCGAGTTACTAGCTTCAAGATCTTTGCGCTTCAAATGCTTTTTAATGTTTAAGGTTATATTTGCGCAAAGATCTTTGGACCAAGATCTGTGCTTCAAAGATCTTTACGTAAAAACATCATACGAAAAAATACCGTTGTATTTTACCGACACTCAAACTCTCAAAGCGCATGTTTTTAACGCGTGTTTTTTAAGCAAGAGAAATCGCACACTTAAAACACCATAATTCAAACATACATAACTTACCCACTAAAACTACCACATTTAAGATGTCGGCACTTGGTTTGGCTATGAAGCCTTGGCGACGTGTACCGTGTCCGCTTTTTTTGATTTCAAATCTAGATAATTATTTCACCAAGCAGCGAAGGTCAGTGGACACGCGTCAGCAAGTCTCCCTTTCTGCTAGTGGACACGGAGTACGGTGACAAAAATCATTAGTATTATTAGTATTATTACTATTATTACTATTAAAAAGATTAAAAAGATTAATAGTAGTGTTAGTATTGTTATCATAACATACAACATATTATAATATATACGATATATCATTATTATTATATCTTGACATTATTATTATTATATTATTATGATATTTAAAAGTTTTGCGCGAGTCGAGGAAGGGGCGACTCTAGACGTCTCGAGCCTGAGTACAGTACAAACAAGTTTTTGTTGTAGCACTAATTTCCCGGTAGCGGTTTTTGAATGGTGTGAATATGGAACTCGTTAGGAAAGTCTTACGAGTCGAGAAGGGCAATTTTGACGCGTTCAAGTATTGAGGTCTAATAATCGCCTTAGGGCAGCTATGTCGCGTTAGCATTGCGGCGTAAGAATCGCCTTAGGAAAGTTTTGCGCGAGTCGAGAAGGGGCAACTCTGTTGCGTTAGTATTTAGGTGTTGGAATGCCCTTAGGAAAGTGTTGCGTGAGTCGAGAAGGGGCAGCTTTGCTGCTTTAGTATTGGGGTGCAGAAATTGCCGAGCTGGGTTGGTCCATTGTAATTATGTTGTAAGCCGGCTATTTTCCTTGACCACTTGTACCAACAGTCTCGGTTGAAGCCTAAAGCGTAAATAACCCACAATTTTTATGTGTTGTTTATTAAAAAAAACTGAATGTACGGCTTGTATTAAAACGCAACAAACTGAGCACAAAATTTTGCTCTATTTTATGAATTCCTGACATCTACCCTTCCACAAAAAAAGCATGAATACAAAGGACAATTTCCCTCGTGAAACTGGACAAATCAACACGATATCAAGGAGTCGTTTTGACGGGTTCGTAGGAAAAAACGACGAAATTCCGAAAATTTTACCTCGTAACCTCGTCAGATGTGTAAAATGAGATGTATTGGGGAAAACTGTAAATCATTTCGTCAGCTAGCTCGTTTGGGTCATTTGAGTGAATTATTATTTGCAAGGTGTCTGCAGGATTGTCGGTTTCTAGCGTTCTAACAATGCTCCACTTGTGGCCAAGATACAACTAAAAAATATGGAGTTCCCTCAGTACTTCAAATGTTTCTGCTGTCGCCATACTGAAATGAGAGAAATTGGCTGTCAACTGTGAAAGGGGTGTGTGTGAAGAAACTTTGAAAAAGTGATGTAACTTTAGCAAAATTGTGTAAGTCATTTCTGGCGGCTGAAAATGACATGTCAAATATCGATGACAATTTCTTCCAAAAATGACATTTGCTGTCGCTTCCTGATTCGGTCTGTTCAGATCAAGGATATGATTTGAAGATATTCTGGTGTCATTTGCGCTGAAATCGAGAATCGATCGATTCAGTAAGATAGAAATTCTCCGTTGACTCGCAAGTCCATATCATTTTCAGAACGTAAAAAACGGCTTCATAAGCTAATGACGGCTAATTTTGACGAAAATATGTTTTTTATTCCTTTTGATGAGGGTTGCGAGATTATCTGCAAACCGTGTCCGGGAATAGTTATTGAAGACTCCATGGAATTAGAGGCTGACTTTTTTAATCTTGAGCCAATTCCAAGCACAGCCCCGAGCGCAAATACGCAATTGGTTCTTTGGAACGCGCCTTTGACGTCTAGATCGGAAGTTAGCTCTAATTCTTCACGCGTTTCCGGGACACGCGCTTTGCGCGAAATTGACTTACAAGAGATAAAAAGCAGACTTGAATCAGAATTTTCAGAGACAAGTTTAGACTTGCTTGAAGAAGACCCTCTTCGGTGCATTAACGGTGAAGTAAACAAGCAGATTGTAACGCGCAAACCATACGAATCCGACATACGCAAAAAGAAATATACAGGCGTAATTAGTATCAAGCAGCGACGTTTGCAGGCTGACAGTATATCAATGGCAGAAACCATTAAGTGCAATTGCAAGTCGCACTGCTGTCTATCTTTCTCATCGGCAGATATTAAGTCTTTTCGCGAAAACATTTTCAGCATGTCGCAAAAAGATAGGAAGGAATACTTCGTGAAGGACTTGCTAAAAAACAGCTTTCGATCTGAAGATAAATTCGACTTCAGATACTTTTTGGGCAAGAAGCAGGTATGTTTATTTTTGAACTCGTTCATTAGCTAATGAACGGCCTCTGGCCAAAGCGCGACTCACACATAGACACTTTGGCTGCGGGAACCGTTCATTAGCTAATGAACGGCCTCTGGCCAAAGCGCGACTCACACATAGACACTTTGGCTGCGGGAACCGTTCATTAGCTAATGAACGGCCTCTGGCCAAAGCGCGACTCACACATAGACACTTTGGCTGCGGGAACCGTTCATTAGCTAATGAACGGCCTCTGGCCAAAGCGCGACTCACACATAGACACTTTGGCTGCGGGAACCGTTCATTAGCTAATGAACGGCCTCTGGCCAAAGCGCGACTCACACATAGACACTTTGGCTGCGGGAACCGTTCATTAGCTAATGAACGGCCTCTGGCCAAAGCGCGACTCACACATAGACACTTTGGCTGCGGGAACCGTTCATTAGCTAATGAACGGCCTCTGGCCAAAGCGCGACTCACAATTAGACACTTTGGCTGCGGGAACCGTTCATTAGCTAATGAACGGCCTCTGGCCAAAGCGCGACTCACAATTAGACACTTTGGCTGCGGGAACCGTTCATTAGCTAATGAACGGCCTCTGGCCAAAGCGAAATTTTTCTTGGACCTTGTGATAGATTGTGTAATGTTGTTCATCACAGGAATGTGGAATATTGTATCATAAATTTCTAAATTTACGATGTGTACATATTCGCGACATTGGTCGAGTTGGTACGGCGCTAGGCTACGAACCTCGCACTCGTGGGTTCGATTCCCACTGAGGGTCTAGGTTGCGCAGATTTAAGGCGTGGTTTGGAGAGTGCTGACGAGCATGCGACGGCCGTCCCGCCTGCAGACGTGCAGTGTTGGGGGTGTCTCCCAAGCGTCTTAAATTGGCATGACCTACCAAAACCCTTATGCTTTTTCTGGATAATGTGTTAATAATTTTTGAGTGACGGTGTCTTTTTTTTTGTAACAGGTGTGCTTTAAGTTCTACTATATGGCTTACGGCATCAGCTACGGGTATCTTCAAGACTGTCGAACACGCGTGCTCGAGGGCCGACACACGTTTGTTCATGGATTGACGTACGAGGAGGACAACCGCAAGGTTTCCCTGAAACGCGAGTCGGTCGTCGCATGGCTCGAAAAATACGCGGACGAATACGGACAACCCCAACCTCACAAACCCGAGAAGCACCTTTCAGCAAGGCATGGAATCGATTGTTTGATATTCTGATACCATCGATATATCAGAATATCAGAATCAATTGATGCCTATTTGATACACAATCAAAATATTACAATCAATTGATACCCACCTCCGAGAATTACAATCGATTGATGCCTAATCCGTATTATCACCATCGATCGATTCTCGATTTGCATTATCACAATCAATTGATCGTGACCGTGGGACATATCAGAATCGATTGATATTTGCGCGTGACACGCAATCACATATCGATATGCAGTATATAACTCCCTAACCGATCCTTCATTCTTGAATTCTAGGCTTTTCATTCGTCTCTAATTTGGGTTCGCTGAAGTGTGTTTGAGATGAACCAATAAACATGCAAATGACACCCATCCTCAGATTGGAGGGGGCGTGTTGGAGGCTCTCGACTCGATTTGGTGGCATTCCAAAATCAATTTTTTGGGCCGCGAGGACCTCAATTTACAGTGTGACGGAGTGTCACGACTATTGACGAACTATCGACTGCCTGTGTGAATCAAGATGGGTAAACGTGGACGTGGAAGTAAGCCTAACCATGTGAAACTCGTCGCCCAAGGGAAAGGCCCTATCAAACGGACGCAGCAAACCCCTTTCGACCCTGCTGGCAGTGATGATATCGTTTACAGCGTGCGAGAGATTAAGGCAGAGCGGGTGGCAAAAGGCAACGCGCAATGGCTTGTTGGCTGGGAGAACTTTCCAGATGCGAAACACGACACTTGGGAGCCGGTAGAAAATCTAGCCGGCCTCGAGACCTTGATCAGCGAATTCCGGCAGCGGTTCAAGGAAGAGCAAGAACTCCTTGAAACACAAGCTGCTGCTGCACGAGGTCTCTCCGGCCGAAACTTTGCATACATACAGCTCATTCATAGACGAACACAATGATATATTGTTTGTTGTGATAGGATTGGTAAAACCCAAAATCTGATACCCATTAGGGCACAATTGGTTATCATGAATGGTATCGATAGGTATCGTTATCGTTCTCAGTCGATAGGTTCGAAAAATTATCGTTATCGTTCGATCGATAACATTTGACTTATTCATCGTTATTTGATAAGTTCAAAAAATCACGATACCGAGCCTTGGTTGATATAGCCTCGGTAGAAATTTTGGGGTATCATATCAATTGATATTGCCTCGGTAGGAATCACTATCAATTGATGTGCATTTGCTAGAATTGCAATCAATTGATAATATAATGTAAAAATCACAATCAATCGATAGCTGACTTCTTTTATCACAATTTATTGATAGGACAATTTAGGATATTACTATTAATCAATTGAAAATTTGGAATAATCAAAAACTATCGATACTGCTTGTTCCAACCGATTCCATGCCTTGCCTTTCAGATGGATTGACCATCGAAGAGCTGTGGGACGAGTACCTTCAGAGCTTGGGTGAGAATGAGGAGAGCAAAAAACTCTCTCTCAGTTACTGGTACAAAATATTTGAAGAAGATTGCAGCAAGTGGCTAAAGATTCCATCGGTGAACCGATTTTCTCACTGCGATGTTTGCGCGTCCTTCAAGTTATTGAAGGAAGGCTTAACCAAATCTCAAAAAGGTGAATATTCATGAATAGCTTTGTGATGTGTTTATATGTTTATGTAATTTGTTCACTGACCCGATTTTGTGTATCATGCACAGGGCAATACAACGGGCCTCTCAACAAACATCTGGCAATCGCACGAGCGGAGCGCCAGAAGTTCTACAAACATGGTCGTAAAGCGAATATGACCAAGAGCATTGCCATGAACAAAACTTGGCATAAGTATGCCTCGGTGATCATCGATGGCATGACGCAGTGGACCACCCGACTGCCACACTTTCGACGTATCCCTAAACATCTGGACTCTAAGGACTTCCTTGACGTGCACAACATGGGGAGCATGATCGAGAACGTGGGCCGCTTCATGGATTTCAACTACGCCAACTTCAAGGACGATGCGAACTTCCTTGTCAACGTTTTGCACCGGGATATCCTCCGCATTCAAGAGCATCGACGCAACGGGGACGGGGAAAATTCATACCCGATGCCGGAAGTATTGTATGTACAGCTTGACAATGTGAGCACCAACAAGAGCAAGTTGATGTTGGCATACGCAGCTTGGCTGGTGCACACGGACGTCTTTCGCAAGGTGAAACTCAACTTTCTGTTGGTGGGACATACGCACGAGAACATTGACCAGATGTTTTCACGCTTCTCCGTGCGTCTACGACGCAAGCAAGCTTGGACGCTCGACGAGATGATAGAGGTCGCACAAGAATGCTTTACGGATGGTGTAATATGCGAGCACACCGAGAAGATCTTCGACTTCAGCTCTTGGTTTGATGGTCACGTCTTCGATTGCCACAATATTTTGGCACAGCAGGCTTTCAAGTTCAAGATGAACGAGCACGGCGAAGTGGGCATGCAGTACAAACAGTATTCCATTTCACCAAAATGGTTACCCGAGACTCCATTGCCAAAGCTTGTTTCTACACCCCCTGTCGCGGGGCCTGGATACATCAAGCCGATTCCTTTTACCGAAGAAGGCATCGAAAAGCTTGAGCATACCTTACAGGCGTTGAAGGACATTTTGGGCACAAAGCTCACGGAGGTGCACGAAAAGTTTTGGCGCGAGGATGTCATCGAGAAACAGCGCCACCTAACTGCTGGTGGAGAATGTCAAGCGCCCGCGATACCCTTCCAGCATCCCGAGAAAATCGCCATCGAGCGCAATGCCACCTTGGTTCGACTGATAGAGGCGCCCGCGTTGGCGATAGAAGCTGCCGGGGCTGCCGCCGTCCCCGCTATACCCGTGCGCATCCAACGCCGAATTGATCGAGCGCCGATAGAAGTGTACAACGGTAAACGGAAACACCAAGGTCGAGCCCAAAAGCGAGCAGCACTACTAAGAATCGAACCCTTACTTTCGGTTACTGTCGCTTACTTTTGGTTATAGATGGTTATCGTTTGGTTACTTTTCGCTTATAAATGCCCACAGTGAATATATAAAAGATGGTAGTTGATTATTGGCCCGGAGAGTTATACGCCGGGTATAATTAAGGAAAAGTAACCAAACGGAGGTAGGAGGAAGCTTCCTACATGTTACGTGGGTAATATATGCCAGGGATGCGAACCTATAGAAAGTAAGTAAAAGTAAGGATTCTATATGAACGGAGGCTTGTGATTGGTTCTAAAGGTAAGGATACGCACACGTGTAAGCACGGGGTACAAGGTGTGATTTATAAATATTCCACATGCACACATGGGATTGGTTCGAAGTTTAAGCAACTGTCCACGTGTGGACACGACGATGCAGCCAAGTGTATAAAGATATTTACCAATGCTACGATGTGATTGGTCCGAGATTCAATGAGAGTTACTAGCCAGGCAGGTGGGTGCACGACTATAGTACTGTATCTACATATATACGTATATATTGGCGGTTTCCATCACTACGCACGGACTAGATATATAGGGGCATCTGACAGCCCGCTTGTTTGCCTGCATGGTGTCGCTGATGATATGGATACATACAAGTAAGGCCACGATAAGTTGGCCTCCCAGTCGAGTGATGACATTGGCAGAGCATTTCCCTTGCCACAAGAAATGATGGAGTAGTCATATCGCGCTTCAGTAGCTGCCAGTACGTACCTCGCGCAGCAGGTGCACCACATGGTAGTGGTTACCATTACCATCGGTCGGTTCAAAAAACAACGCCTTCGGCCCGATGTACGTGCAAGGCAAAATCAGTTCCACGGAATCATGCTTGTCGACGACTGTGATCCCCTGCTTCTTGTAATATGCGTCTTCCACCTCTCGGTAGGCCAGCATCCTGGCCAGGTGACATATGGGTACTTGGCTGGGGTCGGTGACCAGGTAATAGGCCATAACCTTGGCGTATGGGCGCCCAAAAGGCGCCTCCACCCCCGTGGGAAGGTCTCCCGACCCATGGTCCAAGATGGACACGTGGTACGACACCCGTTTCACCGCTCGTGTGTACATGGCGGATGTGTACACCTCCCCACCCAGGGACATTCTCACAAACACGGCAGTACTGAAAGGGAGCGGCGTCTCACATTCGGAATGGGCGTCAGGCAGGGCATCCCCGCCCAGCGCAGCTGCCTGAGTCATCTCCACATCCACCGCACACGACGTCGGAGCCCCGGTGTGCATGGACATGAATTTCAGTAGCGTTGTGAACACACCGCCGGATCGAAGGGAGGGCGATACCATTGAACCGCGGGCCACCCACTTGCCGGCACCCATGAAATAGCAGGCAACCGTCTTGTCCTCGGCACCTGGGTCCCTCAGGGAGTTGGCGCCGCGTGGAGCCAGGGAACGCAGAGCGTTGGCCAGCTCATGCATTTCGCGTCGGTTTGGGTACTTCCTAATGAACTCCTGCAGCGCCCTCTTCTCGCAGAGGGCGTTCATGATGGCCTGTACAGGCAAGTACTTCACGCCAGACGCCTTCACGATTCCCTTGGCCCGCTGTATTGCACGCTCCACCCACAACTCCAGGACGGCGCCTAAATCTCCCACGTATTGCTCCTGCCGGAACAGGTGCACCACTGCAAGCCGCATGTTGAACGTCAACATTTTGTCCGGTCCCGTGAGCTCCATAATTTTGGCATGCGCCCACAGATTGTCCTTCGCTGCCTTCTGGGCTTGCATGACAACTGCTTCGTTGTAGGCCTCCCCGGCTACCACACTGCCTCGCACATAATGCAGAACCGCCCGTCGAAGATGTTGCCACGCATCCTCCATCTGGATGTTCCAGTTAAACAGAACCTTTCCGAACACCAGCGGGCTGTAGTACAGAATAAAATTCAAAAAAATCCTCCATTGTGTACATTCCTGCACCCCCCCCGCTCTTATATATTAGCACAGAACGTGGACGGATCCTAAACCCAAAATGAACGTTCAACAGGAAAGCATTGTGGCGGTCGGCGACGTTGTCTGCCCCCATACCCCCATGCTGTTCTTGCCTGATGTAGCAGGTACAACTTGTTATATTATGACAACTTCATCGGCTGGTTACCCTTGCAGTGGTGATGGGGGGTGTCGAACGCACCGAAGTACTTCACCACGTCGTGGTATGGCCGACCAACGTCATGCGGTGGTTGAATGCGCGCGGCCCTCGATTGGAGGAGCTCAAGCAATTTTGCTGGCAAACATAAATGCGGATGGGTGTTGCTTGTCATCCTCCCCAGAAGTAGCTTCAGAAAAGCCTTCGCAATACCATAGAACACGCAGTGCCCAAATGGGTGCGCAATTGCCCGCATTGGATCGTAGTACGGGAGGCGCTCCAATGCCCCTCGCCCATGCCTGCCTGTTGCGCATGGCTCCGCCTCGCCTGACTCTGTTTTCCTAACCAGCTCCTGGTGTTTCTTTTTGCTCAGCATCAGTTCTGGGTCGTCCGCAAAAACCTCGGGTTTCCCGTCATCCGTTTCCCACCCGTTGAGCTCCACCGCCTTCGCGTATCCCCGGAAATACATTCCTTTCCCACCAGGGCCCGGGGTTCCCTCAAAAAGGCTGTACGGATCGGCACGATAGCTACCAACTCCCATAAACCTGCCCATCGTGCACCTCATCATCGTGTCTGCGTACACCAATCCGAGCACCACCTTCAATGTGTACGACATCTTGAGGAAGGCATCGTACACTACGAAAGGATTGGACGCATCCCGCTTCCCGTGCATCAAGTGCAACAACTCATCCTCGAATAGTGACCATAACACCAGCGGATTTTTCTCCTTCTGCCTGGGCCCTTTGGTCATCCACAGATTCTCATGATACTTATCACGCTGCCGCACCTGTTAGTGCACAGCCCCACACAACCCCTGTCACACACTCATGCCTTTTAACAAAGGCATCAGCGGACATCATGCCCTGGACATCGCCTCCCTTTGCACCTTTCACCACGCGACTCGCTTCACGCACTCCTACGAACCTGCGCCTCTCAGAACACATGCGACTGGGAAACATTCGTAACATCAATGTACCGATATGTGAAGGTCTTCGCTCTTTATCACAGCCACCCCCATAGAATAGCTCCTGCGCGCACCGCCACCCGCCATACGCTTACTATCGTGGGGCGGCCCTTTCTCCCCCAGTAGACATCTTGGCACGTTCCCAATTCGACCTAGCGCATGATGATCCGTGCTGCAACGCGGTTATCACCCAAGCAAGCAACGCTGCCTGCAGAAGATGACGTGGAGGGGAGGTGGGGTGGAGAAGTTACCCGATATCTGAGTTCCAAACTTGACAATCGTCTGCCCCTGGAGAAATCACCATGCCACGATGCTCCGCGTCCAGTTCATCGTCGCTCTCGTCCTGAACTAACGCCAACTTGCCTAAATCGAACCGTAGGTCCTTAGGTAGTTCGTCATCGCTGTCGTCGTGGACGCCCTGGTCGTCGTGAGGTGCTGCCGATAAGGGGGGTGGGGATGCTGGTTCACTCTCGCCGTCCTCATCGTTTTCAACTGCTTCCTCGTCAATGCACCAGCCTGCCGTAGCTGCTTCACCCTCGCCGTCCTCATCGCTTTCAACTGCTTCCTCGTCAATGCAGCAGCCTGCCGTAGCAGGGTCAGGCTTCCTTCTTACCCGTCCTCTCTTATCCACCCGCCCTCCCGCCTTCCATATCCACAGCGCAATACTTCTCACGTCAGCGCTCTCCGCCGGTGTTGATCGCCCGTCCCAGTCCTGGTGTCCTCTGTATCTGCGTAATGTCGCTCGCAGGCTGTTTTTCGTGCGAAAAGCCTCCATGGCGATTTTTTCCAGGCTCTCTGTAGGCAGCACACCGATCGTGCTCGTTCCCTGCGCCAGTACCAGCAACACGTAGCGTTTGCTTACACACAGCGAACGGGTTGCCCCGAACGGGGGATCACATATTCACAAAAAACAAACGTTTACCAGGCTGCTGATGCATGCACAAATGGCCACCCAGTACGGGTTGAGGTGACTCGGTCGGGCGCGCACCTATTAACAAGCCAACCGTTATCCAGTCGGGAGATGCAGGCAGAAATGGCCAGCCCGCACATACAAGACTCTCACCGCACAAATGCCAGGGCAAGGCGCGCGATAGTTACGCAGCCAGGAGGGGGATGCGTAGCCGATGACTACGCCCCGTAGAGACACGATCATCGAAGAAGGTGGCGCCGTTCGAACATAATTGCACATTGCGTACTCACGTGTTCCATGCTACACGCCATGCTTTACTCGTTAACACGGTCCGTGCCACCTTCTACACGGCTTCAGTGCTATTAAGTGAGCATGTGTTGCACGTGTGGCATCGGCTCTCACAACTGGCCGAGGAGTACGCCCCATAGAGACACGAACATCAAAGAAGGTGGGGCCGTTAGAATATGATTACACGTTACGTGCTCAGGTGTTACACGCTACTCGTTATGCTTTACTGGTTTTGTCCGACAGGCTGTGCCACCTTCTACACGGATTCAGTGCTATTACGTGAGCACGTGTTGTTGCACGTGTGCCGTCGGCTATCGGAACTGCTGCTCTCTGCATCGTCTTCCGTCAATCAGCGCTCCCAGAACGGAGTCCGGCGTAGCGGCTTTGGACGCGGATCATTGAAGTTGCCTCGGTACTCTTCTGGCTTCAATGCGACGTCATGTGCATTGGGCCCTGCTTTCCAGAACACCTGGTAGTCCTCCGTGATGGATAAATCCGGGAGGCGCACAAATTTCATGGCCACCAGGGTGTCAAAATCAAATGCCTCCACTGAGAAGTCACTGTGGAAAATTGAATAATCCATAGCTGCACGCGCAGGCTGATCGTCGTAATCTTCGTCCACGCCAATGCAGTGGCAGCGCATAACCTCCGGGTGTCCCAGGGCGCGCCACTCAAGGGGGGTGTCGTGCTCAAAGCATTCCTTACCGATCATCACCACGAGCTCCCGCTCCGTGCCTCCCTCGTCCTCTTGTACGGCAGCGTACTCCTCGCCAAATGCGTCATGCGACCACTCTTTGAGCTCTTCCACCCCGGCGGCGGTCAGCTCCGTCATCCGCTGCTTCTTGCGCATGGCAGCCGTGAGGTGAGTGCGGGCTGCGAGCGCCTTACGCCCGGCCTGCAGGACGTGGGTCATGTGCGGCAAAGGTTAGGCCATGCTCTTCTTCGTGCGTGTGGTGCGCCTGGCCCTCGGCTCCCGGGGTTCCTGATCCGCCGCCCCTGCTGCGGGGTATGTAGCTTTGAAAGCTGCTTTCACGGCTTTACTCCGCTCAGCTCGGTTTTTTATGTCCTTTGTCCATCGATTCTTAAGGCGCTCCACGACGTTCACCTCGTCAGTAAATTTGTGCACAACGAAAACATTCTCAAACCCAGACAGGAGCACAGTTTCAAATATTTGATGGTTCATGATGACCCGTGCACCCGTCTCCTTGTGTACTCGTGCAATGTGCTGGATGAGCACATTCTCTGGCAACTGCCGCACTTGCGGAAGTAGGCGTTGCACGGTGCGTTCCAAGTCCTCCAGGAAACAAGGCTGGCCTTTGGCGAACAGCTCGCACAATTTCCTCTTATTTGCTGCTCGGCCCAATGCCCAATCCCATTTTGTATATCAGTGGCGCACTTCCGGGAACCACATGCAAGGAAAGTCCGGATCATCAGGCATCCTTGCAGACCGGCAGAGGGCCCATCTGTGGTGTGACCGCACCTTTCAAGAGTGCATCCCTTCGTCGTGCGTATGCTGCGTGGGCTCTGGTTGTAGGGCTGGTGACGGGGGTTTTTGTTCCCGGCACGGCTGCTGTGGGTGTCCCAGTGGTTGCATCCGCCGAGTCAGCCGCCGGAATGTGGGCCAGCTCAACGGTCTCCCTTGGAACCGGGGCCGAGAAGGTCCACTCCTGCCTGAGGGCGTGCGCCTGCTTCAGCCTGTCGGCTGCTCGCCGTCCCAGCACTCCTCCCGTCGGTACAGGGGTTGCATAGGTATAGACAACGAACCCTAGATCGGTTGCCAGCTGGATGCGCGCAGAAATACAAGCACTACAAGCAGCTACGCGTAGACCGTGCAATGAGTTTTGGATAGCCCGTACCTTGCTCGCTACCTGCAGCAGGCACAGGATGCCTCGGGCTTTTGCGCGTTGCCACCGCCGGCGCGGTTGGCCGTACTGGAGTGCAACATGCATGTACGGCGCAAACCGGCTGCTGCACACGGCTGGCGGTGCCAGGCTTCCTCATTTGCAACATGCGGTGCCGCCTAGCTCGGGTGCGGGGCGTCATTTCCACAGCGGCTGTTGGCACGCCATTCGTTGCGGCTGCAGCCTCAGGCGTTGGGTGTACTGCCTGCCCCTGCGCGCCCGTATCGGTGGCCGCCGGCTCCCATACCGGAAGCGAACGGTCGCTCGTGGCGGATGCCACCACAGGCGTTGGGTGTAAGTCTGCCTGCCCCTGCGCGCCCGTATCGGTGGCCGCCGGCTCCCATACCGGAAGCGAACGGTCGCTCGTGGCGGTTGCCACCACAGGCGTTGGTTGCACTGCCTGCCCCTGCGCGCTCGTGACGTTCAACGCCGGCTCACGTTCCGGAAGCGGCCTGTCGCTCGTAGTGTTGGGTTGAACCCTGGTCTGCTTCTGACGTTCCGCGTCTTCCGCGGTCAGTGGAATCACGAGGTGACATTTCTTGCTTAATATGACAGTCGCGTTGAACTCTTTACATGCCTGCAGGTCCTGAGCTTGAAAGATTGCCATGTTGTTGTCCGCCATCTTCAGCTCGGTCCGGCGTCCGCCATCTTCCAGCACGGACCACCAGGACCAGGGCGGCAACCGGAAAATACCCGTAGGTTCCGCCGGATTTTCAAAAACAATGGACAGCGCTTCCGCAGGAAATGCCACAGCCAGCACTGACTAGTCAACAGGAACGGTTGCGAAGGACCGACCGAACCAAGGAGCGACATGACCTGGTTGGGGCGTCCAACCACGGCTCTGGGGGTGCGTCGAGACAAGGTGTTAACACGCCTTCCCGACACTTACATGAGGTAACATCCTCTCCGTCCAGGCTTCTGTCCGGAGATAACATACTCCCCCTTCAGGCTTGTTACACACTTTCAAGAAGGACACCGGAAAGACCCACGTGTGCATTTCCAAAGAAGAAATAACATGCTGTAAGGGAATACAAACCAGGCAAGGGGAGACTCGATACTATTTACAGAATGTACTTTTTACATCATGTTCAAACACATGTTGAAGAAACCGACAGTTGCGACACCGACAGTTGCGACACCGACAGTTGCGAAGAACCAAGGAACGACATGACCTGGTTTGGGCGTCCTACCACGGCTCTGGGGGCGCGTCGAGACAAGGTCTTAACACGCGTTCCCGATCCACTGGCCGACAGACATTCCCACGAATAAAGGTTCGCCGCGGCTCTGGGTGCGCGTCGAGCACAAGTCTTAACACGCGTTCCCGAGCCACCGGCCTCCAAACCCTCATCCACATACGACAACGTATATGTAATATGACAACAAAGAAGACTAAAACTACAACTTTGGAAGGGCGCGTGGTTGAGGAGCTATCCTCCCAACGCCGCCTACTGCCTCCGCAGACCCAGGTGCAAAGATACAAGGGACGTCTTGAGTAAACAACAAAACAGAGCCAGGGAAACCTCAGCTGGCGTACCCGCCCGGAGATATGATGCTGCAGCGGGCACTGACTACTCAACACCGACAGTTGCGAAGAACCAAGGAACAACATGACCTGGTTTGGGCGTCCTACCACGGCTCTGGGGGCGCGTCGAGACAAGGTCTTAACACGCGTTCCCGATCCACTGGCCGACAGACATTCCCACGAATAAAGGTTCGCCGCGGCTCTGGGTGCGCGTCGAGCACAAGTCTTAACACGCGTTCCCGAGCCACCGGCCTCCAAACCCTCATCCACATACGACAACGTATGTAATATGACAACAAAGAAGACTAAAACTACAACTTTGGAAGGGCGCGTGGTTGAGGAGCTATCCTCCCAACGCCGCCTACTGCCTCCGCAGACCCACGTTCAAAGATACAAGGGACGTCTTGAGTAAACAACAAAACAGAGCCAGGGAAACCTCAGCTGGCGTACCCGCCCGGAGATATGATGCTGCAGCGGGCACTGACTACTCAACACCGACAGTTGCGAAGAACCAAGGAACGACATGGCCTGGTTTGGGCGTCCTACCACGGCTCTGGGGGCGCGTCGAGACAAGGTCTTAACACGCGTTCCCGATCCACTGGCCGACAGACATTCCCACGAATAAAGGTTCGCCGCGGCTCTGGGTGCGCGTCGAGCACAAGTCTTAACACGCGTTCCCGAGCCACCGGCCTCCAAACCCTCATGCACATACGACAACGTCTGTAATATGACAACAAAGAAGACTAAAACTACAACTTGGGAAGGGCGCGTGGTTGAGGAGTTACATATCCTCCCACCGCACCCTTGCAAGCAAGCGCCGCACACCACAAAGACAGATCCGACTTGCCTGCGAGAACGGGGCGCGTGGTTGAGGAGCTATCCTCCCAACGCAGCCTACTGCCTCCGCAGACCCAAGTGCAAGGAAACAAGGGACGACTTGAATAAACAACACAAACAGAGCCAGACAACCTGCTACCGGCGCGTGGTTGAGGAGCTATCCTCCCACCGCACCCATGCAAGCAAGCGCCGCACAACACAACTACAGATCCGACTTGCCTGCGGGAACAGGGCGCGTGGTTGAGGAGCTATCCTCCCATCGCAGCCTGCTGCCTCCGCAGACCCAGGTGCAAGGAAACAAGGGACGTCTTGAATAAACAACAAAAACAGAGCCAGGCAACCTGCTACCGGCGCGTGGTTGAGGAGCTATCCTCCCACCGCACCCATGCAAGCAAGCGCCGCACACCACAACTACAGATCCGACTTGCCTGCGGGAACAGGGCGCGTGGTTGAGGAGCTATCCTCCCATCGCAGCCTACTGCCTCCGCAGACCCAAGTGCAAGGAAACAAGGGACGACTTGACTAAACAACAAAAACAGAGCCAGGCAACCTGCTACCGGCGCGTGGTTGAGGAGCTATCCTCCCACCGCACCCATGCAAGCAAGCGCCGCACAACACAACTACAGATCCGACTTGCCTGCGGGAACAGGGCGCGTGGTTGAGGAGCTATCCTCCCATCGCAGCCTACTGCCTCCGCAGACCCAGGTGCAAGGAAACAAGGGACGTCTTGAATAAACAACAAAAACAGAGCCAGGCAACCTGCTACCGGCGCGTGGTTGAGGAGCTATCCTCCCACCGCACCCATGCAAGCAAGCGCCGCACACCACACTGCGATCCGACTTGCCTGCGGGATCGCGTGGTTGAGGAGCTATGGTTGAGGAGCTATCCTCCCATCGCAGCCTGCTGCCTCCGCAGACCCAGGTGCAAGGAAACAAGGGACGTCTTGAATAAACAACAAAAACAGAGCCAGGCAACCTGCTACCGGCGCGTGGTTGAGGAGCTATCCTCCCACCGCACCCATGCAAGCAAGCGCCGCACAACACAACTACAGATCCGACTTGCCTGCGGGAACAGGGCGCGTGGTTGAGGAGCTATCCTCCCATCGCAGCCTACTGCCTCCGCAGACCCAGGTGCAAGGAAACAAGGGACGTCTTGAATAAACAACAAAAACAGAGCCAGGCAACCTACTACCGGCGCGTGGTTGAGGAGCTATCCTCCCACCGCACCCATGCAAGCAAGCGCCGCACACCACTACTACAGATCCGACTTGCCTGCGGGAACAGGGCGCGTGGTTGAGGAGCTATCCTCCCAACGCAGCCTGCTGCCTCCGCAGACCCAAGTGCAAGGAAACAAGGGACGTCTTGAAAAAAAAACACCCCAAAATTGCGAGGGCGGGTACACTTACTCTGTTGGGGCGGGGGCACACTCCACTTCACTGGAACTAGGTCAAAATGGTGAATCCCAGGGGACGACCCTCACCTCAGGCTGCTCTGCCTCCGCGGCGGATGGCTCTTCTCCGCCGCCTTCTTCTGCTGCTCCGGCTGCCTCTTCGGCGCCGGGTTCCTTGTTCAAGTCAACCGCGGCGGGTTGACCTTGTTGTTGATGACCCCCAGTTGGGGGTCTCGCTCTTGGTCGCTTCGCAGGGCGACCTGCGAGCCGCTCAGCAGCACCCTGGAAACCACACCAATAAATTAGTCTTCCTTTCCAAACAGTCCTGCGCCGACCATAACCATTACCAGACCTATGCAGCCGAGGCTCCAAAAAATTCGCAGTTTCCCGATGAACAGAATCCGCACCGCTGGCCGGGCACCATTGTACTCCAAGGCACTCTGCCTCAACATCCCCCCACGGGCGAGTTGCCGACGGGGCGCAGAAGACATTGTCAAAATTTTAACGGACGGATAATAATTCTAATAGTTAGTTGCGGCTTCAAGATAGAAGCCTTCAACCACTCTTCAACTTTTTATTTGAAATAGCTCCTCCTACCTATTTAGTATTCCTAGTATTCTTATTACTACGTACGGTGCACGCCTACCACCTGCCTGCTTCTATAAATATTCAGGTCACGCTGTATCTCTGACAGAATTCGAAATACGCGCTGTAATTAATCCGATTATAAAAACAACTCGAGCCCTTCGTGTTTTCTGATTGGCCTACGCGTTCACGCGACCTTGCGAGCCATGTCGCTTCGACGTATATAAAACTGAATGCTGCCTCACTTCACGACACTCGTCGGTTTATAAGTATTTTACTCCCCTTCAGTCCCTCACAAGCGTCCTGGTCACTGATCCCAGTGACTCGCTTGCGGTTTCGGTCTCGTGCGTCGTCCTCGTGACCTCTTGAATGAGCCCCGGGGCATTCTGAAGCCGGCTCGATGACCCTGCCAGTCATTTTCTGCCTGTCGGATATAAATCAAGCGAAGGTAAGGAAACCTAACCAAAAGTACGCATTAATAACCAAAGGTAACCAGAAGTAAGGGAATACCTATTCCTAGTGCAGAGCAGTACGTGGACAACGCCCAGTGGGAGGTCACCTACGGCCAGATGACAGTCGGCAGCTTTGCGGTGGCTTTCGCGGTGGAATCTGAAAACGACAAGTTCGCTTTCCGCGTACAACTGAAGCGAAGCGAATGGTCGGATCCGTTGTACTTGGTGAAGGTGGAGGCGCGCTATCCGTCAACTCAGGAGCCACACCGGCTCGGCCAATCCGGCATGCGCCATCCCAAAGTGTTTGAAAGTCCTTGGTCAAGCTAATCTAAAGAACTCAGGTCCCTCGAGAATCATCACACACCGTGCAGGCATGGAGAAGGGCCAATGTTGAGTCGTGCTCTGCTGGCTAATCTTGCTGTGCCGCCGAGCAGGATGCCGTAGATGAACCCTGAAAAGCAGGGAAGAAGGCTTACCGCGAGAGGCCGGCCCGGGGCCGTTTGAAGTCAGCCCGGGCCGGTTGCGGGCCGCTCGATTGTTGGATGCGGGCCGTCTCTCAAGGGTCCCGATTATGAAAATTTTCGTGAAAATTGTGCGATTTTTATGATATTGCCATACTTAAAATTAAAATTTGAAGATTGGCCGGGCTGGCCGAAAGTGGGCCAGTAAAAAATTCCACATGCGGGCCGCTTCGAAAAAACAAAGCCTTCTTCTCTGCTGAAAAGGCGGGACCCACGGAACCGTGCGGAGAGCCGGCCAAGCGGTGCCAACGTCGTCGTCCACGGAGGTGTCGGGCATGGGCTCCGGCTCGGCACGATCGACCAAGGGGCGGAAAGGGAATTCAGCCGGGTCATCGTCGTCCACGGCCGCATGCTGTAGCGAAGGCGAGCCATGGCCCGCCGGGGCATTGGGGGTAGCCGCAGGCGGTACACCACCGGCGGGCCGAGCCCAGGCAGTAACCGTAGGGCGCACCGGCGCCGTCGGCGCGTCAGGCGGTGCCCTGGAAGGCGCAAATGATGCGGTGCATGAGAAAGGGCACACCCCCTTTGTGGTGCAGGTGGCCATCGGTGACGCCCCAAAGGCAGAAGCACGTGATGCAAGGGTGGCCGACCCCCTCCCACACCAAGTAGGGGACGCGGGGGTTCTGGGGCGGTTTCCAATCTCCAACGGGCTTGACGACGCCGCCGCGTGTGTGCACGGAGTTGAACGTGGCACCACCGGCTCCGCCTGCCCGCGCCCCGCCACCACCAGCGCCTGGGGATGGAGAAGAGGCAAGGCGGGAGAGATGCCCCTCGCTCTACTGCCACACCGTGGCAATGCGGAGGGCGAGGGTGGATAATGTGAACCTGTGGCCAGCGGAGAGCCGTTTTTCTGGTTCTTGTGCTTGCCTCCTAGCACACCCTGTACGTCTGATTATCACAAAGCAGCCGGGCAAATGAAGCCACATCCATCGCATCATCTGAAATCGAATCCTCTCCGGAAGAACTCATAACCCTGTATGTCACCATGCACGAAACACAAATTAAGCAAACATAAATCATGAATGATATAAATATAAAACGGCCCTGCTAAAGCCGCCCCGGAGGTTTAGCAGACTAACATATTCAAGGTTTGATATGAAATGATATCATATCATATACAACAACAAGACAAAATGATATACACAACAACAAAAAGAGATATTTCATATATGGTTACTGCCCAACGATCCTTGTGACAGGACTGGAATCGCGTCCGGTCCTGTCACAAGGACCGACTTTTCGGGAATTTTTTAAGCCGTCCTCTTGGCGTTCCGAGTGCACCCCACCCGGAATGTTAGTTTCCAATGGACCTATAATATGTGCCTTCACGCGCTATTGGCAGCACATCGTCATGAAATGAGTATATCCAGTGCATTTGAATCATGTACCCTATCATTTTTCACTTGCAACTTTCGGAGGACGTTCAAACACACATCATGCCTTTAATAATTTTTATCCAATTGAATATTAGGTCTCGCAAGCCCGCCAACCTTCCAAGATATAGCCTAACATCATACCCAATCATACGCAAAATATTATGCACGTTCTCAGTGTATATTGGGTCGTATATCCACTCTCATATATCGAGTGCTCCTATATCCACTCGTATATCCACTCTTTTATGCAGCAAAGCTTTCTTGAAGGGTTGAAGAATTTTGTCGAATAGCATCTGCATTATTCACTTATGGCTGCTAGCACATTGTAGTGTTCATATATACACATCAATTGATTTTTGAGCTATTAGCATCACCATAACTTGCAGTATTGTGCATTGCATGTACTCTAGAAATTATGGGTTGACATATTTTTTCAGATCCTAATATGCATATGATCCGAAATTCCGTGAGTGCATGCTATTGTGAGCCATGACTGCGGAAGTATTATGACTATCTATGAGGTGGTGCATATTAGAGGGCACTATTGGGTCATGAATATGACAGGTTTAATTGCTAGATGCATTTGGAGGCCATCTAATAGGTGTACGCGGCTTCGGGCACTCCGGTTCTTGTGAAAGGACCGGCAATTTTATTTAATTTTCGTCGGCACTACCCCCGGGCTTCATTCCTCTCAAGCACATGCCCATATCGAGTATAGCACCCAAAAGAGGTTCGTAATAAATTGTTGGACACCCAAATATGATGTCAAAACACTCAAATATCAACTATATCAAACGCGGCGGATAGCCCCAAATCACAATTTTCGGTCCTTGTGACAGGACCGTGATTTTGGGCAGGAGCCATATACACAACAAAATATCACAACAAATAAAAAGGAAAAAGGGTGAAAGCCCCACGCGTTTTGTGTCACCACTCCACGCTGTGTTTTGCTCCACGTTTTTCGTGTCACCGCTCCACGCATGTGACATATGTCATATCACGGTCATTCGCGAAGGACCGTCGCGTCGTGCCGATGCCGTGTCCCGTGCGTGTGTCGCAGAACACTCCTCCCCTCCGCTCGAGGAGGAGGAATGCATTGTCTCGCCCCGCTCGTGTCGTGCAGGCAGATGCAAGCGAAGGGCAAGGGCTGAGGATAGCGGCAGTTGCATATAGTTTAGGAGCATATGAAAAATATTTTCGTTCAGAAATAGTTTTTATGTGCTTCTAGGCTCGCTTAGGTACTGATATCGCTGACGGGAAGGGCGGGTCGCAAGCATCTTTGAAGCATTCGCGTTTCAAAGATGCGTTTTGTATTTTGGGTGCGACTACCCAAATTACAAATCAGCCGAGCGCTTCCCGTTAGCGCGGGGTATTCAGCATCAAACTGTTGCATATTCATAAGGTTGCGACTTAGGATCCAAGCGCACAAAGGCATCGGGCGAGTATCTTGGACACGAACAAGATTCTACAAGCCTTGTTTTGGGTTTGGGTTTGAATCTACCCAGACCCAAAACTGCCTAGCAGAATAGGAGTTCTCGTGCGTCTTAGCACGCAAAACGCCGCATAAATATTCACAACAGTAATATGAGTTGCGCTCCCGTCGTTCAAGGTCTAATGTTGAGAACTCGCGAGACGAGAGTATGTCAACATCGTGCGTTTTGGGTTTCGGTTTGAATCTACCCAAACCCAAAACTGCCTAGCAGCATAGGGGTTCTCGTGCGTTTCAGCACGCAAAACTCCGCACAAATGTTCAAAACAGTAATATGAATTCCGCTCCCGATGCTCAAGGTCTGATGTTAAGAACTCGCGAGACGAGAGTATGTCAACACTCGCGAGACATGTTTTGGGTTTGGGTTGGACTGGCATGTCTCGTAGGATATCAAAGTTTTGGGTTTGGGTAGATTCAAACCCAAACCCAAAACGCAAGATGTTGACATACTCTCGTCTCGCGAGTTCTCAACATTAGACCTTGAACGACGGGATCGCAACTCATATTACTGTTATGATTACTTATGCGGAGTTTCGCGTGCTGAAACGCACGAGAACTCCTATTCTACTAGGCAGTTTTGGGTTTGGGTAGATTCAAACCCAAACCCAAAACAAGGCTTGTAGAATCTTGTTCGTGTCCAAGATACTCGCCCGATGCCTTTGTGCGCTTGGATCCTAAGTCGCAACCTTATGAATATGCAACAGTTTGATGCTGAATACCCCGCGCTAACGGGAAGCGCTCGGCTGATTTGTAATTTGGGTAGTCGCACCCAAAATACAAAACGCATCTTTGAAACGCGAATGCTTCAAAGATGCTTGCGACCCGCCCTTCCCGTCAGCGGTCTTAGTATCTAAGCGATCCCAGAAGCACATAAAAACTATTTCTGAACGAAAATATTTTTCGTATGCTCCTAAACTATATGCAACTGCCGCTATCCTCAGCCCTTTCCCTTGCCTTTGCCCTTGCCCTCGCCCTTGCCCTCCGCTTGCCTTGCTTGCGCTCGCTACCATTTTTCAGGATCTGACCGATCTGACCGAGCGACAGATGACATCGCGACACGAGCGGGGCGAGAACATTCCTCCTCCTCTGTGTCACAGAAACGAAACGAAAAGCGACATGACATGAGATGACGCACGTGGAGTCGTGACACGAAAAATGTGGAGTAAAACACGGCGTGGAGTGCTTACACAAAACGCGTGGAGTTTTCACCGGTCACCCAAATAAAAATATACACAACACAATATGGAGCAAAGAAATATCATGTATTAAAAAATGGTGTGCTATTCCTCTAAGTTATCTGACTCATCCGCGGACGAGTCGCCCGCAGAAATAGACCGAGCTGAAGGGCGACTCATCCGCGGACGCCCGGTCGAGTCAGGCGACTCTAAACGAGTTGCCCGAAGGATAGGCCGGGAAGGGCGACTCATCCGCGGATGAGTCGCCCGAAGAATAGTCGAGGTGAAGGGCGACGCATCCGTGGACGAGTTGCCCGGAAGAATAGGCCGAGTGGCGAATCATCCGCGGATGAGTTGCCACAAGAATAGATCGAGGCCAAGGGCGACTCATCCAGATGAGTCGCCCGAAGGATCGGCCGAGCTAAAGGGCGACGCATCCGCGGATGAGTTGCCCGAAGGATAGGTCGAGCCGAAGGGCGACTTATCCGTGGATGAGTTGCCGGAAGGATAGGCCGGGGCGACTTATCCGCGGATGAGTCGCCCGAAGAAATAGACCTACCGAGCTGAAGGGCGACTCATCCGCGGACGAGTTGCCCGAAAAATATACCGAGCTGAAAGGCGAATCATCCGCGGATGAGTTGCCACAAGAATAGATCGAGCTGAAGGGCGACGTTCATCCGCGGATGAGTTGCCCGAAGGATCGGCCGAGCTGAAGGGCGATGCATCCGCGGATGTGTTGCCCTAAGGATAGGCCGAGCTGAAGGGCGACTTATCCGTGGATAAGCTGCCCGAAGAAATAGACCGAGCTGAAGGGCGACTTATCCGCGGATGAGTCGCCCGAAGAATAGACCGAGCTGAAGGGCGACTCATCCGCGGATGAGTCGCCCGAAGAATAGGCCGAGGTGAAGGGCGACGCATCCGCGGATGAGTTGCCCGAATAATAGGCCGAGCTGAAGGGCGAATCATCCGCGGATGAGTTGCCACAAGAATAGATCGAGCTGAAGGGCGACTCATCCACGGATGAGTTGCCCGAAGGATCGGCCGAGCTAAAGGGCGACGCATCCGCGGATGAGTTGCCCGAAGGATAGGCCGAGCCGAAGGGCGACTTATCCGTGGATGAGCTGCCCGAAGGATAGACCGAGCTGAAGGGCGACTTATCCGCGGATGAGTCGCCCGAAGAATAGACCGAGCTGAAGGGCGACCCATCCGCGGATGAGTCGCCCGAAGAATAGGCCGAGGTGAAGGGCGACGCATCCGCGGATGAGTTGCCCGAAGAATAGGCCGAGCTGAAGGGCGACTTATCCGCGGATGAGCTGCCCGAAGGATAGGCCGAGCTGAAGGGCGACTTATCCGCGGATGAGTCGCCCGAAGAAATATACCTACGGAGCTGAAGGGCGACTCATCCGCGGATGAGTTGCCCGAATAATAGGCCGAGCTGAAGGGCGAATCATCCGCGGATGAGTTGCCACAAGAATAGATCGAGCTGAAGGGCGACTCATCCGCGGATGAGTTGCCCGAAGGATCGGTCGAGCTAAAGGGCGACGCATCCGCGGATGAGTTGCCCGAAGGATAGGCCGAGCTGAAGGGCGACTTATCCGTGGATGAGCTGCCCGAAGGATAGACCGAGCTGAAGGGCGACTTATCCGCGGATGAGTCGCCCGAAGAATAGACCGAGCTGAAGGGCGACCCATCCGCGGATGAGTCGCCCGAAGAATAGGCCGAGGTGAAGGGCGACGCATCCGCGGATGAGTTGCCCGAAGAATAGGCCGAGCTGAAGGGCGAATCATCCGCGGATGAGTTGCCACAAGAATAGATCGAGCTGAAGGGCGACTCATCCGCGGATGAGTCGCCCGAAGAATAGGCAGAGCTGATAGGCATATGCTCTTATTTCTTGGAACGGCCGAGCTGAAATAGCGTCAGGAAAGGCTTCCGCGGATTCAGTACCGCCCATGCGCGGAGAGGTAAAGCGTGAGTAATCCGCGGACAAGCACGAAGAAAACAGCTTGCCAAAGAAAGCAGCAAAGAGCGTCAAGATAAACAAAAGACTTCCTTCCGCGGACTCAGTATCGCAAATAGCACAATGCGCGGAGAGGTATAGCGTGAGTAATCCGCGGACACGCATGAAAGAAAATATCTTCCAAACAACAACAGCAAAGAGCGTCAAGATAAACAAAAGACTTCCTTCCGCGGACTCAGTATCGCAAAGTGCAAAATACGCGGAGAGGTATAGCGTGAGTAATCCGCGGACAAGCACGAAGAAAGTAGCTTCTCAAGAAAAGCCGCAAAGAGCGTCAAGATAAACAAAAGACTTCCTTCCGCGGACTCAGTATCGCAAATAGCATAATGCGCGGAGAGGTATAGCGTGAGTAATCCGCGGACAAGCACGAAGAAAATAGCTTCTCAAGAAAAGCAGCAAAGAGCGTCAAGATAAAGAACGACTTCCTTCCGCGGATTCAGTATCGCAAAGTGCACAATGCGCGGAGAGCTAAAGCGTGAGTAATCCGCGGACAAGCACGAAGAAAATAGCTTGCCAAAAAAACAGCAAAAAACATCAACATATAAAAAATAGCTACTGAAGCACAAGTAATCCGCGGGCAACCAAAGGCATATTACCTTCGCAGCCGCTACTTTTCTTCGGTCAACGAAGAAAAGGGCCTTGCGAGTGAAATAAAGAAGGTATGTACTTTCGTTTTAGATCAAGATGACCGAATGACGATGACCGCAAACTTGAATAATTTTAGACCAGTCATTACATCTCGATCGGATTCTGAATATCGGAAACATGATGACGCCGATGACCAGGAAATTTTGTCATGACTGCTTTCTAATATTTTAGACCAATGAATATCGAGTATCTAATTATTGTAGGATCGAGCATCAGACTGCCTACTTGATTTATCATCGACAACTTCGTTCATGAATTCATTTCTTCAAAAATTTAGACGACGCATGCACCTCCAATTCAAATGATTATTCTTGATACAAGTATACGGAAATAATCTCAGATATCAAAAAATGGTACACAAGCTTGTGCAAATAGGCAATGCGGGGGAAACCACAATATCGCACAAATAGATACGAGCATAAAACAAACTTCATCCAGGCGTCCGTTCCAAGAGAGGAGTAACACATTCGAATCTCTTGAAAGTCGTATCAGCTTAAAGCATCGTGATAATGAGGTGGTATCTGAAAGGAAGCGTAAAGAATATTTCCGCAGACCCATTTTGAACCGTCCAAGAAAATCAGGCTTCGTTGGTACTGTAAACAGGTATAACATCTCTGCTTATGCCTTGCTTTTGATATTCTGATATGCCTTCAGCTCGGCGACTCCAGCGGGCGACTCATGATCCGCGGATGAGTCGCCCTTCAGCTCGGCGACTCCAGCGGCCGACTCATCTGCGGATTCGATATGCATTCGATAACACTAGCCAGCATCAGTTTAATGCAAGTGTTGGTAATCTTACATTCTTTAGCATGTGCGTCAAAGAATGTAAGATTAATGCACGAGTTAAGCTGTAACGTTAATCTCACGTGCGTGTTCTTATAATAACACCTTTTAATGCAAATCTAACAGTGTGCAAATTTCCGGATATGTGTGGTCGCGCGCTAAATGCACGCATCAAGTGTGTCAGCGTCCGGGCCGTTCATCCGCCTGATCCCAAGGACTTTCGTATAGTCGAGGTCGGCGATGTCCTCGCCACCAGGGCTACCATACCCTGCTCTGCTGCATACCCCTTTTTGCAAATCCGCGGCGGGCTCGGCGGCACCGATGTTGGTTTGCAGCTCCTGCGCTTCTCACCAGGAGAGGGCGGTTGACAAGATATCGACGCTCGCTGAACGATGTCGCCGAAACTGCTGAAACTACTGAGTACTGACTGCTCCGCTGCAAGATGGCGGCGCAGCCTTACTGAAGCCTCTGGGTTACAATGGCCCAGAGACGCTGCCAAATGTGAACTTGCCGCATGGTACCATGGCTGGCGTAAAGGAGGTGGTCATTAAAAAAACCCGTCGATGCAGGCGGATCTTTCCGCTCTCTTTAGCTAGTCCCCTCCCTTTCTGCCTTTGCGAGCTGCGCCGCCGCGTTCTGGCGCTAGGCCCCTGCGTGTGGGCGGCGCCTTGCGTAAATGGCGGAGGCGGAATCAAAGGTCGATGTAGTCGCCAAGCCAGTCGCAGTCTTGCTAGCTAGCCCGCTGAAATGCGGGAGCGGGAAATGCGGGACGAGTGGCGTGCAGAGCCAGGTGCATCAGGTTCTGCTGAGGCGTGAGCGCGATGGTCTCGTTGTCGCCGATGCACTCTGGCAGCGGCTCCCCTTGCCTTCGCGCAAACCTCTGGGCTCTACTACGCAGCCCGTGAGCCGTGCTGATGAGCAGCTCTAGCTAGGCTCATTTCCGTTGCTTCAGCCGGTTTGCCGATCCGCTTGATGCTTCCTCATGCCGTGAAAGCCCGCTTTAACACAAAATTCTCGTGTAAAATTTCAACAATATATTATCTTTATCAATTTTATCGCTTGAATTTCGATGAAAATTCCGTGCAGGCGTTGCGCCCCGTCCGTTCGCTCCTTTCGTTGTTTTCCCGTCATCGCATAATTATTACCGCAAGGTCGCGGCTTCCAGGGCTCAAAGGTACGCTAGGCATCTCACACTCTCTCGACGCTGTTGGGCCTGTGGCCTTCGCTCGAGGGAGTCCTATCACAGTCTCTCAATTCGTCAGTTCTCACGCTGCCTCTCTCGATGCTGGTGGGGCATTCGAAACGTCCGAGAAAGCTGTCAGCAAGAACGAAGCCAAAACAGAAGAGCGAACCGACGGCGAAGGGCAAGGAAGCGGCCACTGCCGAATCTGAGGAAGACGCATTAGATGAAGATAACGCAGATGATAATGATGCATAAATTAGTAGGATTTGTCGACCGCCCTGACTGATAGTATCAGTCATGCCTCGACGGTATAGGGTGAAAAGAACTCTACTCGTAAACATTTGAATAAAGAATGATACATGTATGCATATTTCGGTGTTTTCATTGTACGCATACTGCACGTTTCTACCGTGTTGCCTTTATGTATCCCTATTTCGCGCATAAATATCACTAAACCCCGATTTTTTTGAAATATATATAAATCCAAAAATGACATATGATAATGTCATTTTCATCGAATAGTGTGTTTGACGCCGCATTCATTCATTTATAGAGAAAATATATGACCGACAGATTCAATCGTTTCTCATCTAATGGTATCAGGTTCGGACCATCCAACACTCTGATCTGCTGAGGTCATCATAGTTTTCGGGACCCCAAAACTCCATCCGGGTCGCTGTACGCTAGAGGAGCAGCGGTTACATGGCACGGTATGACTCCTGTCATCCACAACATCTCGATGTCGTGTTAGATGTCACGAGGGGGCGGGGGGTGAGGGGGTGATTTTACTATACCAACAAATATACCCTAATATGCCCATTACCACCTCACCACTGTAAGCATCACATCCGAGTCGAGGAAGTGGTCATGCCATTCTGGGTACCTTTAGAAGTGTAAGACGTGGACACGAGATCGGAGATGAGAAAGCTGCGGAAAACAAATCGGGAAATTTTGCATCGTTAGATTGAAAACAACCGTAGGGCTCGAGATGTATTGATGCATTTTCAGGTAGTAGATTTTTTCTCTCTCTCTCTCTCTCTCTTTTTGGGTTAGCGAATGGGAATCGCAGTCGATCGATCGACGATTTTCGTTGTCAAAATTAATTTGTCAAAAGGTGTCGTCGTTCCTGTAAAGTTCAAACACTTAATCCGAGCGTAAGGAATTCTCTTTCAAGCCTGACGACCCAACCACTGTCTAACGCGCAAGAATATTGCATGATGCCATGAGCAATCTCATGCTGTTCTTATGCTGTTTTATTTCTGCTATGGTGCAGTTTGCTCGCACGTTTTCACTTTCCTGTGCTTTTGCGTTCGTGCGTGCTGGCTGTTTACAGTCGCTGCGCGCCTTCGTGGTTTGCGCTATCTTGAGTTGTTGGATCTTGGAAAAGGTTTTTGCCATTTTTGCATTTTGATAAATGGTGGGGCAGCAGAGCGTCTGGGGCATTCCCCTGGCGCGGGATAATTCCCGGTCTTAACTGGTCATGCTACCTCCGCTCTATGCTGGGGCTGTGCGCGCAGCCATGACTGAGTGGTTCGCAGATATCACGGACACCAACAAACGGACCCGGATCTTTAATTTGTCGTTCCCTGCAACGTGCGCTCGTCACTGTTTAAACAGCGTGCTTGTCTGTGTTTTCCTACTTTTCCTAACCGACTGGCTGTTTCGTTTATTCGTTCCCAGGTTTTGCGGCGGTTACCATTGAAGTTATGGGATCTCGCGGCGTTAGAATGAAGAGCCGTTCTTTGATGAACTTTAGATAACTGTTAACATTCGTGTCATTTCACTTTAGCGTGTTGCATATTTTGCCCAGGACATCTGGGTGTTGATGTGAAACAAGCTTTGAAGAAAGACCGCTGCGAGATTCTGTAAGCGGCTGCGTAGGCGGCTACGGTCGCATTAGCTATTTTCTCACGATCTTGAAGCGAACACGCCGAATTGTCTAGCTCCTGTTATACTACATTTTGCACCTTTATTAAAGCTGGTTAAGCAGTAGTAAGACTTTTAAACCATTCACTGTAACGCACTTTGCTGCCAATGTTTGGCGAGTGCTCGAAATTTTAAAAATATGCTCTAACTGCCAACGATGCGAATACGTAGTCTAAACACTGTTACATGAAGTCAAGCATTTCAAATGTAGAGAAAAATGTAGACGGGTCATGGCGATTTTTTCTATTCAGCTAGATAACTTAATAGCATTCCAAGGGATTTACATTGACTTGCTATGTGCACCCTAATGTCACTGGGTGGGAGGTACCACCTCATAACAGTTGAGAGTTAGTATACCTCCGAACTGTTGTGAGGTACTAAGACGATTGGTTTGCTATATGTACACTAATAATACAGCCATAACTTAAGATTTTTTTAACCTGTGTTTTTGCATGCAACTACTTTTATATGCATAGGCCCCAGCCTACCGTGCAAACCGTGCATTCTACATACCAATCAAGATGCAAAATCCTCCTCGCCCCCCCTCCCCCCTTCCCGGGACAAGTAGCATACATATCGTCAAACAAAGAAATGTTGCGAAGCTCAAATGTCCCTGGCCGCAAGATTCTCACGTCCAGGGGTTTGGCCCCCCGTGTTGGGCATCACGGGATGGACACATGCACCATTCCGATGCTGTTTGCTGACAATAAACTTCGGATGATGTGAGTGAACATCCTTAACACTAAGCTGCTATGCCCTTTGAGGAGGCTATACCTGCAGTATTTCGGCGCATATCGAACTTGCGACTTCAGTAGATAAAGGTGGTCGTTGGGTCGAATCAACGAACCTGTGACGGTGCATATACTGGACAACACCTTGGATGTCCACGGGTAGCAGACGAAACGCGGTGACAAAAGGGAATGAATATGCATTGCCAGTGCATTCTACGTTTCTTTGTTATTTCAGTGGGATCCCGGTCTTTATTAATACATAATTGCACCTTGTGTTGAGGAAGCGGGACACTTTGACTCTAATTGAGTACACTAAACATCGTAGCTAATATAATTCAGTTCCACCAATCACCAGGAAATTGCACAGCACGTTACGCAAATGGATGTTACTTTTCAGAACGAGTCATCATGGACTTTACCATGCCCACCTACATTACGTTTCCTTTTTCTTTTCAAATGCATTCTCATCTCACATTTGCTTCATTTCCTTGTTCGCCACTGAGAACTGAGAACCATACACACCTTAAATGCGTACTTTGTATTGCAATTATACAAGGTCTCCAAAAGTCTCTGTGCGCTGAGGCCCCACATCCCTAGCTGAAAGTGAGTACCTGCAGCTGAAGACAAAACTCTCCGCAAAAGACCGGTATTTTGCTTGGCCACTGCGGGTTTCCTAACTAAATGCCAGAAAGAGGTCTTGCCTTATTAATACTGACATCTATGCGCTTACACCACCTTAGCTCCCTCTTTATACTCTCCGATCATGGCACACCCTCGCACCAGCATTGATGGGGAATATCGGGCGGAAGAAGCACTGCTCACATCGTGGCATTGCTCGTGAAATCGACCAAACAAGGATATTGCGATGTGGGTGTGCGGTGGGGCAGAGGGAAGTGTGTAGCTTGACGGACCGAACTCGTTGTTCAATAAGTGGCAGCGTCATGCCATGATGCCCTCCATCTGGACCGTTTGATTTTCAAGGATGCGCGTCACTTGCCGTTTTTGTTGATGTGAGGGCTCATCGTTGCTGAGCGTGCTCTGTTTAAGACACACAGGGGAGAAAGCCCTCACTCTCAGTCTCACAATATCTAAATGAATTTGACCTGACTCATTCCCCAAAGCCAAAGGCATGTCCGCATGCCAAAGATCAAAACTGCCAATCTTTGAGTCGAGCAAAATTACCTTCTTTACCAGGATGCCCTTCGATCATTACCTTCTTTAACAGGATGCCCTTTGATCATTACCTTCATTACAGGATGCCCGTCGATCATTACCTTCATTACCAGGATGCCCTTCGATCATTACCTTCTTTACCAGGATGCCCGTCGATCATTACCTTCATTACAGGATGCCCGTCGATCATAACGTTCATTACAGGATGCCCTTCTATCATTACCTTCTTGAAAGGCTGTCGTTCCCCCCGGGAAATTCGTCGTGCCTCCTGGAGTTGCATCTCAATGTGGCACAAAGACTGATCCAATGGCTCATGGCGTATTCGTGTGGACACGTTCTCTGAGGCGCATGTCCCCACCAAAACCGATAGGCACAACTGACCGTGAGGCGGGCGAGCAGACGGGCCTGACCGCTGCCCCAGAGGAGTGGAGGCCACGTGGCGCCACGTGGTGGGGCCGCGGAGCAGAATCTGGGCGATGCGTGGAAGGCCGGAAGACAGGGCAGCGCCGCGGCCCGAAGGCCGCCGCAGGAACGTTCAAAATCGGAATGCAAAGAACATTTCGTGGCTCCCGCTATCGAACATGGCCGGTGACACCTGATGACAAAGTGCGGAAACATCGAGATGTGACAGTCGAGAGATGCCACCAACAGTTGCACTCCACGCTCCGCGGATTGCGCAGGGCACGGCGGCCATTGCCTGGAATGCGGAAACCTCGGACTGCTTCCTTCATTCACCTTCGAGCAGTGTCATCAAGGGGGTCCAATCCCAGTCTAGCGCCCGCACATTGAATGGGCATGATGATGTGCATTTCACCCGAAACATCTCAGGGCAGCCGGCGCTGTGCGATCCGAAGAAGAGCCCCACCTGCCCCGCGCCGTTCCTGTTGTCGCTGTGCTGTCACCTGTGACCCACACCATCAACATCTGCTGTGAGCGCCTGCAATGTGTCGGGCGTTCCATCATAGGAACATCATTCGTACCATCATAGGACGAGCGCCGCAACGTGCCATGAGAAGTGCAGCTTGCCCCGTGCAGCGCAGGCTAACTGTGATTGAGCACTTCATATGCCGCACACGACGATCGTCATACTCAGCTGTGAGCCAGACCCTCTGTTGAGAGCGAGCCGTCGCACCGCGTCAAGACCTCGGGGGGGCTTTCCTGGAAGGCTGCGGGGGCCCACCTGCTGCTGTAGCTCCCGGTACTGCGCAGCGAAGGCCTCTTCCTCCTCATCTGTCAGCTTGGAGCTCTGGAGCAGGCACAGCAGCGTGCGCATCTCCTCCTCCAGCTCCAGCGCGTCTTCCTCACGGTCGAGGCCAGGCCCAGGGCCAGGGGCTGGAGTTCCCGCCTCAAAGCTGTGCCCGAGCCCGTCCCCGCCCCCGCTTCACATCCCCTTGCCCGGCACACTGCGGCGGTCCACACAGCCGGCAGCCTGCCACGCTGCCGGCGACCCAGGATACCATTATGACGCGATGGGATGCTTATATGGAGCTAGGGATTTCCATGCCAACCTTGGACTTGGCTGTTCCCTGCGACGTGCACCAAAGGTAAGGTAAGGGCTGAGCTAGGGAACCATCCAGACAGCGAGCTCGTGGTCACGGTCATGCAGGCAGCACGGGCCAAGTCATCCAGACAGCGAGCTCGTGGTCACGGTCATGCAGGCAGCACGGGCCAAGTCATCCAGACAGCGAGCTCGTGGTCGCGGGCATGCAGGCAGCCCGGGCCAAGTCATCCCGAGGTAACCACCGGCCGGGAGTCCTCGTCTTCATGCACTTTTGTGAGGCAAGGGCTTTGTTGCCAGCCACGGAGGGGGCAGTGCTCCTGCACACGGGGCTGCTGCTGTGGAGGGGAGCGGCGGCCGCGGGGAGCATGAACCCCCACCTCTCGGCCATCACTAGCTACCACGCGGACCTTGGTTGCAGCGGGCCGGCCAAGGGTCGCGCTGACGTGGCTTGGGAGTGCTGCGCTTGGCAGTGGCCGGGGCCCCACCAGACACCGGGCTGAAGCAGGCCCTCGGGACAACGCCCTGCATACCGCCGGAGAAGGCACAGCACTCGGAAGGGTGCAGCTACTGGTGCGCGGGCCGTGGAAGCGCCCCTGGACAGGGTGTGCCACTTCGTTGGCCGTAGAAGCGCCCCTGGACAGGGTGTGCCACTTCGTTGGCCGTGGAAGCGCCCCTGGACAGGGTGTGCCACTTCGTTGGCTGGGCACAGCTGTACTGCGGTGCACAGGTACAACGACCCGACGGCGATGGCAGATGAACACAACGGGAGGCAATTCAGCTGGCTGGACGGGATGCAGCAACCAGGACGATGAGGCCGGCCGGGCGCTCGCTTGCAGCGGCAGCCTCGGAGACTGTGCCACAGGAAATTTCTGAGTCAGGGCCAGCGTGATTGTTCTTGGTGTAGACGATTTATTCAAATTGGAAAGTGGTAAATTGTAAGTGGTTTCCTCTAGAGAACAGAGCCGACGACACCTGATGACACTGTAGCGGCAGATCCAGGCAGCATGACAGTCGAGATGTGACACAAACAGTATTTGCTTTCGGAGCGTAGCTCTGTTTCTTTTGTGACCTACGCACGCGACCCAGTACACCTCTGTGACCTTTGTGACCTCTGTGACCCAAAAAGACTTGGAACGACTCAAATGGACTTCCAAGAAAACGATTAACTCACCCAGCTTGGGGCAAGTGACCCATGCAGCAAGCGTGGAAATATTCTGGAAAGGAATTCGCTTGCAGTGTGCTTTGGCAAATGCGAATGTTCTTGGTTAAGAGAGATCAGAGATATGCAAATGGCGTCAAAATCAGATATTGGAATGGCCGTGGCTGTGGCTCCCCTAGCACCACCACCTGTCCTGACCGGTACGAGTCCCATCTAAATAAAACGTCGTCTGGTGCTGAGCCCTTCGGAGGGCCACCGACCATCACAACAACGCTTCCTCAGTGTCGAATCGCCATTTCATGCTGTCCAATAATTCTTAGGCGATAGCCCTCACCAGCCCTGGTTCCGAGGCTCGAATAATCACGGCGCACTCTCGCTTCCGAGCTTCCAGCACGTGCCCTGCAGCTGGAAAACCCCTGCAGTGATTCTCGAAGGTCGTGGGCGCGCACCTCGTCGAAACTTGCTGTGTTGGCAAAGTGGCACCTCGCCGAGGAATATCCTCGCTGGCTGGAGGAAAGCTGGAGCGTTTCGCAACGTCATCTGTAAGGCCCAAGTGCGCAGAGGGTCAGAGCTCTCTTCCCAGCACAACCAGCTGGGTGCATCGAGGCGGTCAGAGGCCTAATATTCCGAGAGTGCTCTACAATTGCAATTGCTTGAAGAGCTCGCGTGCTGCCTCGCCGGAGCGTTATTCTAATTTCCAGAAACATTCCTCGAGGTTGAGTGATGCCATCTGACAGGTGGCCAAGTGTTCTTGCCCTCCGCATCATAATCAGTGGGCAGTTCATCGAAGCTCAATACCAGCGCTGACGGGTAGATATGAAGAGCGTCGTGTCACAAAATCCTCTCGGGTTCCCTCTCTCGTGTCCGAGGAGTGCCGGATGATAGCTGCTGCAGTCCGCGCTTGACTCGCCTCCTCGCGCATCCTGTGAATACCGCACCAACCCAGATCAAAACGTCCCGTCTTCAGAAAACTAGCACCGAGCACACTAAAACTTTCAATTTGGTCAGCTGGACCCGGTGCGTTCCATCAAGTCTACTTACACTTAGAGAATACGGGGGACAGAAACAGAGACCTCATCCGTTCTTGCTGCAAAGCGAGTTTCTTCACGGAGAGCGCAGCTGCCGCAGCCTAAACAAAAAGATGCACAACTCGCCCACTTAACAAAAAGAACTTTCGCAAACGTCAGATTCTGTAAAGTTTTGCAGCCATACCGAAGACCGGGCACAAGCGAGTTGGGTTGGAGATCTTTTATAACGAATAGCTGGTTAGAGCTCCGCGCACCCTCTCGCTCGCTGGTTGCAGAATTCCCAATTTCACCTTAACGGGTGGCATCTTTATGGGCCTGGGGACACCAGAGGGTCTTGGCCGATTCCTTATTATTTCGATGATGCGGGTTCGCGGACCTCGGCATTTGATATGGGACGCCGAGGACCCAACACACTACTGGCTCCGAACTATGCGCTTTCGTAGATATACGCGGCTTATTGGGGAGGATCTGTGGAGGCATGTGGGAGGCTTTATTACAGCTTGATGCGTATTCTGTTCCAGGTCTAGACTCAGCCGAGCCACTTCATCTCTGAGGGCGTCCTTCTCCATACTTGCAATCTTGTACATCGACTTCAAACCTTCAATTTGCTGTGAAAACCCAGCACAGTGTGAACGAGTTCATCGGTGCAGTCCTCAAAAACCGAGCAGTGGTACATATACTTTTAAAATAGTATACATGCAAACAACCTTTTCCTTGGCTCACATCCGCGACTTGAGAAAACGATAACGAGATCCAGTGGCCGTTACTGCCTACTTCGAAAGCGATCCAGTCTGCTCGTATCACTTTCGACAGATACCCAAGGAGCGCCGTAACTCGAGAAACTCACTTCATTTCAGTTCTAACAATCTCCGAGGCAAAGCAGAAAGGGATGACCTTAAGAAGGGCCTCATCGTACGAATGTTCAACTTGGAGTTGGCCGTCATCGTATGAGTGTTTAACTTGAACTTGGCCGTCTTTAACGGGTCTCAACTTTCGCTGCTGCTGAGATACAGCGTGCAGATATGGTGAGAGCATAGAAAGGAAGATGATGACGCCAATTTATGTGAAATGTGCACCGATGCTGAACTTGCTACTGTGAAGTCGCCCTGGAAGTGAAACGGCGCATTGGGCGCACGCGCGAAGTTCGAGTTTAGAGGAAGAAGTTCACTTTCAGAGGTAGTTTTGTGACATAGATAGCACTTTTAACCCCCACATCAAACACTACGACGTGTTCTATTAATTTATTACGTACAAGTGCTGAAGGCACATCACGTCTAGCAAAACTGCTGTATTTTTCAAATCCGATATCACATGTTTGTGTCGAGACCATACCTGGCACAGACGCGCGCATGCACGGAACAGCAAGCAACCCGCACAAGCAGCGAGCGCAACCACTTTCGGAGAGCCGTTCATATGTGGCTTACACGTGCTGATGCTGGCTGTCAAGGTCCCTATTTCTTGACAACTCTTTACATCACAATTTCGGTACTGTAAACAAAAAATTATTTGTTAATCCTCAGGATCTCGTCATTCGGAGCAAGAAAATCAACAGACAGCACCTCTCCAATATAAGAATATATAGGCAAAACAAATAGTTAGCCAGCGCTATGCCAATGCCATGGCACTAGGACTAGATAAATCTTAAAAGTGAAAAGTATCTTAGGTTGTTTTCCACGGCGTGTATATTTTCCAACATCTAATATAATATCTAATACATTATATCCAGCAATATAATGATATAAGCATTATATCCATCAATATAATGACATTAACGTTATATCCATCAACATCCAATATACTTTTACTTGAGACAAACGTAGCCAAAGATTTGCAAAGATTTGCAAAGATTTGCGCCATTTCGCATTTTCAGATTGGGAAGGGTTATACGCGCTGGAACTGGAACGTGGTTTCCGTCTCAGTCCCGGAAAAATTCTGAACCAGCGTGACGGTCATATCGTCTCGCATCGTCTCGCGTGTCATCGTGAATTTAATTTCCAGGATTATTAAAACATATCATCTATTTATCTTCCATCGATATCGCGGATACGATTGCCGTTGGCGTTGACTCGCTCAAGGATAAAGAGCTGCGCACCAACATTTGCTGCTCATAATTTTCTCAACGGTCCTTCGCCTCATGGGCGGAACGATGTCGTGGCTGCTGTGTTATGCGCAGGGATATCGGAAGTGTTTGACTGCTTTTTATTTTTCAGTTTGTTTATGCATATGTGCCGACTCACGATACTCGTTTTGTGCAGCTTGTGTCGCAGGTTTTCCGATGGCGAGGAGGGGCGCGCTTTCTTGAGGTGTGGAAGTCTAGGGCAACCTAGCTTGGGATCACACCCAACCACATCGGACCCACCTTGTTCTCACGTTTTATTCAACTCACTTTGAATATGCATACAAAGTTTGAGCAGCATCGGGTTGGGATAAGCTATAGACTGATTTTGTTTTTGGGTTTATGGCGTCTTCTTCGCGACCTCTTGGGGTGTGGAAGTCAAGGTTGGGCATGCCAACCTTGCTTGGGTTCGAACCCAACCACATCAAAGGCATCTCATTTGCATATATTCATGCACTTGTCTTCGATATTCATGCAAAATTATAGGATCATTGAGTTAGGATAAGCCTTAGGCAGATTTATCTTTGTGGGTTATGGCGCATTGTTTCCTTCTTGAGGTCGACACAAAGCATGAAAAGCTTTGCAGCCGAGGGCTTTTCGTGCGTACTAGCGCACCAAAGTTGGCACTAATATTGCTGACAGTAATATTAGTGCACCCTCTTAAGCGCAAAGACTTTCAATGAGTGTACACGGAATGGTCGCCTCTTGATAAAGAGTAATTTGGGTTTGGGTTTAACGTACCCAAACCCAAAGATGCCAATCAGCCGAGGGCTTCCCGTAAGTTCTAGATCACGAAACATGGCATAAATACTTCCAACGTATGTACCGTCAAGTTACGTGAAGCTCAAGGCTTCAAGTTACTTGTGCGCGAAACGAGCAATTTATTTCTAAGGCAGATTTATTGGGTTTGGGTTCGAACGTACCCAAACCCAAAGATGCCAAAAAGCCGAGGGCTTCCCGTGCGTTTTAGCGCATGAAACTTGGCACAAATACTGTCAACATATATACCTTTGAGTTACCTGAAGCTCAATGCTTTAAGTCACTTGTGCGCAAAACGAGCAATTTATTTCTAAGGCAGATTTATTTGCTTTGGGTTTGGGTTCGAACGTACCCAAACCCAAAGATGCCAAACAGCCGAGGGCTTCCCGTGCGTTCTAGCGTACGAAACTTGGCACAAATACTGCCAACGTATATATATTTGCGTGACCTGAAGCTCAAGGCTTCAAGTTACTTGTGCGCGAAACGAGCAATTGATTTCTAAGGCAGATTTATTTGCTTTGGGTTTGGGTTCGCCATGAACCCATAAGCCTATGACAAGTCCTAACGTCATTAAACGCAAATATGGATAACTATTGAAGTTACACAAAAGATAATAGTACGATACCGACGCGGTTGGGTTTGATTCCAAGCGAAGTTGGTAAACGCCAACTTTGACTTCCACACCTCAAGAAGGAAACAATGCGCCATAACCCACAAAGATAAATCTGCCTAAGGCTTATCCTAACTCAAAGATCCTAAAACTTTGCATGAATATCGAAGACAAGTGCATGAATATATGCAAATGAGATGCCTTTGATGTGGTTGGGTTCGAACCCAAGCAAGGTTGGCATGCCCAACCTTGACTTCCACACCCCAAGAGGTCGCGAAGAAGACGCCATAAACCCAAAAACAAAATCAGTCTATAGCTTATCCCAACCCGATGCTGCTCAAACTTTGTATGCATATTCAAAGTGAGTTGAATAAAACGTGAGAACAAGGTGGGTCCGATGTGGTTGGGTGTGATCCCAAGCTAGGTTGCCCTAGACTTCCACACCTCAAGAAAGCGCGCCCCTCCTCGCCATCGGAAAACCTGCGACACAAGCTGCACAAAACGAGTATCGTGAGTCGGCACATATGCATAAACAAACTGAAAAATAAAAAGCAGTCAAACACTTCCGAAATCCCTGCGCATAACACAGCAGCCACGACATCGTTCCGCCCATGAGGCGAAGCGAAGGACCGTTGAGAAAATTATGAGCAGTGAATGTTGGTGCGCAGCTCTTTATCCTTGAGCGAGTCAACGCCAACGGCAATCGTATCCGCGATATCGATGGAAGATAAATAGATGATATGTTTTAATAATCCTGGAAATTAAATTCACGATGACACGCGAGACGATGCGAGACGATATGACCGTCACGCTGGTTCAGAATTTTTTCGGGACTGAGACGGAAACCACGTTCCAGTTCCAGCGCGTATAACCCTTCCCTTTCAGATTTTGTCCATAATCTAACGATCAGCAGGGATCTCGCGCGCAAGTTTTGCCAAATAAACTTTTGTCCTAGGAAGCTGGGATGGCATGGCATGGCATTGGCATGGCATGGTATGGTATGTATATGCAAATCTATTTAACACATGTCGTATAAACATAATATATTTATGAAAGTTATAGTCACGATGTTTGTATTTATGTGCACAATATATATTATGTGGTATGGTATTACATTAATATACGATCTGAGAATAAAATTGGTGATTGAGGTTGATCCATAACGATCGGAAGTTATTAGGAACATAGGTTTAGGATCCAACTCGACGGATGTGCGTCGATCACGATGGCACCACTTTATATGTAGTTATATTGTATATATAATATTATATAGCAGAAAACCAATGAAAATGTAAATATAAATACACATTTATGTATAAATATATATCGATGTATTTATATAGAATATGACCCTTCGCTAGTGATTTGTACATTGCGGCAAATTCATCCATTAGACTGTTCGAATCGGAACTGGCGATGGCGAAGCATAAAAATATAAAATCAAAATAAATATTTTCCCCATTTTCATTGATGAACATAAATCCGAATAGTTTATATCCATATTATATCATCATTATATCATATACGTTCCTCCTACGTTATACAATTTCTTTAATTATTATTATTAAACTGTATGATTACTATTATTATTATTATTATTAGTATAATCGTGCATTATGTGTACAATTAATAATAGAATACGTACAATATGGCTACTATGCATTCATATAAATATATATACACAGTTGTACACACTGCATGTATGACACTATAGATAATTATCTTCACATCTATCTATGCATCTATCTATTTTATGAACAGGTGTTCAGTGACTTGGCGCCGAATCCTATGACACCTGTTCATAAATGATATGAACGCGAACACATTCGTTAGAACTGCGATTAACGCGCGGTGACATGTCGACAGCTGTACATAACGTCGACGGCTCGCGAGCGAATTGAGCATTTCAGCAGCCGATCCCACGTGGACTGACGTGTCCCCAAAAATACGAAATATTAGAGAGGTTCCGATTTTCGATTACAGGGTACAGTGTCACAGTACGGATTTTAGACCGGGTTTTTGAAATAACATATGCCGGGTTTTTGGAGACCCGATTTTTTCGACCTTGCTGCCGACGAGAGGGGGACTTGCGACCTGCGGTACCGATCGAAGGTGGGGGGTGGGGGGCTTGGACTTCGTTCGCGGATCCAAGGTCCCCCCATTGGGTGCAGTATTTAGCCTTCGGGTCTGGAGATAACTCCATCCAGCCCTTCAGCATGGTGTCTTATCCTGTTTACCATACTATCACCATCGCTTGACATCCAGCTCGCACATGTGTTAGCTGGATGGTACTATGTATCATGTGTTAATATGATATTTGAACACTACACTTTCGAGACAGTGTGTTGTCAGCTTACATAGTAGTGTCAGTGATTTGATTATTAAACTTGTGAATCAGTGCAATGTCATTATACTTAATGATATCAGTATTACATCAATACATAAGTTGCAGTGACTTGTGTATGCAATGACTTATGTACGGTACTTTCTGATTTAGTACACTATGCGTTTGTGTGAGATTTATGCTACTACACACACTTGTATATAGGTAATTGCTAATTCATTACACTATACCAAGTTGATCTATCACATAAGATGATCTGTATACCACTAACAGCATGTATCTAACATGATATATATCAACTCGGTTAGTGACTGTAATCCTGCATATCTCATCGGCAGTGATGAGTTGCTTGGGTATATTTCACACATGGTTCCGGTGAATATTCCTTTCAGTGATCCACAATAGAACGATATGTGGTCCGGAGAGTATCTCGACTCCACCGGGACATAACGAGCTAATTATTGTGTTACCAACCACTGAATAGGCACCTTACACCATATGGGTTCAAATATAGTTAACATGCACAGCAGGATGTTTTTGTGCATGTCTGATGCATTGTGATATGATGCCATATATTCCAGTTGCTACCGTGATCAAACTGGTTTATACATAATATCTGCTAACATGATGCATGCACTACTTACAATATTGCAGTCACTCAGTATAGAACGTGCATATACTCAGATGCTGCATGTTAGTGTGTGCCACATGTACTGTGAGTTCAGATAAACATCGCTTGCACACTATATTGCAGATGAGCATGAAATGCTGACAATTTGAATATTTCTGCAGTCATCAATATATGGTGTGAAATGTTGTAGTATAATAATCAGATGTTCATCATGCATCCATTCAAAATATGCCTGCGAGTATACAGTTGTTTTGCAGAGTATTTTGACACGAGTGTATATTGTACAGTCGATCATAGCATCATCTTGACATTGTCATCGTCATCAATTGAAATCATTCATATCGTGCTGCAAGTAACTTATACATTAGGGCACGCTGATGATTGCGAACGGTGCGACGCGCTGATGATTGCAAACAGTGCATCGCGCTGATGATTGCGAACAGTGCATCGCGCTGATGATTGCGAACAGTGCATCGCGCTGATGATTGCGAACAGTGCATCGCGCTGATGATTACGAACAGTGTAACGCTGAGATGCATGTTGAAAGCTGCGATCCATTTCTGGGAAAACATGCGATCATCGCGTATACTGCCAAATGAGAATTAATCCATCGCGCATCACATGTATGCATACAGCGCCGATGACATTCTGCGCGGATAATTATTCCGCTGATGATTGCGCTTTCGCGTCGCTTCTACGAACATATGTAAACCTGCGAATCATGTATGCGAGTTCATCATTATTGCTGCGCGCATATGTGCCATTTGCACACCTTCGCGCGCTGTTATCTCTGACGGTGTATATGTGAACAATTGTGATTCTGACGATGTCTCCTCGCGCACTATTTTCGCTTATGCAGCGATCAGCATATGCAGTATATCAATATTCGAGCGGATGTGACGCCAATTATTATTCGCTCTCCTCAACCTGCATATACAAAATTTTTGATATCTACGCTGCGCTCACACTAGAGTTCTCGTATCGTGCTTGGACGATCAGAATACCACTGATACGGGCTGTAGATACAAGCGCCGTGATTATATTATCAATACAGTTCCCGCTCGTTCATAAGAAACCTTTTTTTAAGAAACCAGCCGCTGGGATTTAGAATAATAAGAAATTTCCAGCGAATACGAAAAGCGCTGGAATTTGACGATCAGAAATAAGAAAATCCAGCGTACTAGGTGCCGATAATTAAGAAATAGCTGGCGCTAATTAGCGACGTGGTTTAATTAGCTATTCGTGTGTAGTTGGAGGCTGTACCAGAACTGCGAGTAGCTTGCTCCTCTCAGAATCATACTCATCACTGTTGATGATGTCCCTGTCAAGTAATTCCTTGAGTTTCTTTAGCGCGTCGAAAGCAAAATTTGACATGATGAAGTGATTTAAAAAAATGGAAAGTTTTCAAAAAAAACATTGTATTTGAGTTTAAAAAAAACATTGTCAGTGGTCCTTCGCATTCTGGAAATGGCTTCACATCGGATTAAGAAAATCATTGGCTGGGATAAGAAAGTCTGTCGCTGCGGAAGTCCAAGAGTTAAGAAATTTCTTTTGAGCCCTATTCGCTGGGCGCTGGAAAATCCGGATCGGCGCGATAAGAAAGGGGGCCCGCTGGTCGCTGGATCGAAATGACCCGTTTCTTATGAACGAGCGGGCACTGTATACAAAGAAACACTGCAAAGTTGGACAGCAATGCGAGTGTACGGATGTGCGGATTTGTGAGTGCAGATTTTGTGAGAAGAGCTGCTGAAGCACAACGCTTCCTCACTTAAGTACCTACGTCTCCCATCATCTTAGATGGTACCGCCATTGGGTTGTGAACCCGAGACGTAGGTTGAACGACCAGCATTGTATAAACGACTAGTTCGTTCATGCTGCGCATGCATGTTCCGCGCATGCTAAAGCGAAGATGGTTCTTGAAGAATCGACAAGATGTATCTTTGCTTTGTCATCTTCGAGTTCGGAGTACGAACTCTCAATGACAAGATCATTCAAGTATTTCCTTGAATAATTACAGATGATGTGACGTATCATCTGGCGACCTGTACAGTCATCGTCGACTGTAATGACTACTGTCATAATGATGTATGACGCGACTCGACGTGTACAGTCGTGATCGATCGTACTGTTGACTGTCATATTAATATATGACACGACATGACATGACATGACATGACATGACATGTCTGACAGGTATGACACGTATGACATGTATGACACATATGTCATCGGTCATGACCCTGACAGATCTCCCCTCTTAAAATAGTTGTGACCTCACAATGGGCATACCTTTGTATATGTCGATAATGTCTTTGTTGTTGTTGCTTCTTGCTGGTACCAGTCTTCTTACACCGATTTGAGGCGTCCCTCATGGTGTTTTTAGGTTATTGGGGGGAACTGAGTCCACTTTAGTCCCTCACCTTACAGTTCTTAGGATGTAGCCCACCTTTCTGCAAATCGTATCGTATTTCAGAGTGACGTTTGAAGGTATCCGAGGTTTACGTTACGGATTTTTGCGCTCGCCGTCGTCGAATTTGCGAACGATGATCGACGTTTTAACGAACGATTCTCGGCCTTATATATACAACTGATCGACGAAAGCCCAAGGGCACATGTTTCCACAGTTATATATAGTGCACCCAACCCTTCCTCCCCTCCTGAAGCTACTATGGAGGTTCACAGGCGGCAACGGGGAGCCCGTGTTTGTTTCCGGAGTTATTTCACCGGGGGCTTGTTTTAATGCAAACGGAGTGGCCCTGCTTAACGGGATTGGACTTATAATCCTTCACCCGGTCTGCTCATCTCCTTAATATTTGGTCCGGTACGCGCGCTTTGACGAACATCTATCGCGATGAGTGAGAGTGGATTCGCCACGTACTAATGTGAAATTTCTTTAGTTATGTTTGTCAAGCATAACAAAGGATCACAACTCCGTCTACCTCAGTCGATGTCTCCGGTAGCTCGGATGACTGGCCAAAAGTCCGATGACAAACCACGGCTGGCAAAGGTAGCATTAGCAGTTTTTATTATCCACAGATATGATATCTCGCATGTATGCGTATCTGTGCAAGGGTATGATTTTGAACAAGGCTCACTACACCTTTAGCAAGGAAGGATCAATTTCCTGCTTCTATGCAACATAATGATACAACATTAAGAGCAAGGTTTATATAGATGATCGACATGTATTAGTATATATTACAAGAAGTAAGGGCATAAGGCTTAATAAATGTTTAGCCTTCATAGGCAGCTATTATGTCTGCTGCATTGGTCAGCTCTGTGGCTTTGACCCAGGTGTCATGCTCAGGGCCGTAGCCTGCATATCGTACTAAGTAGTATTTGACACCTCTAGTGAACTTATCTGAGAGTATATGTGATATCTCAAATAGTGGTTGCCCTTCTTCGGTGATCATCTGTGGCAGAGGCAAAGGTGCTTGAATCGAGTCATTGTACAGCTCTAATCTGGAAACAGGCTGTACCGGATGGATACGGATATCAAGATCTCCGAAATCTAGCTCGTATGCACGTCCATGGCTAAGCACTTTGGAAATGGTGAATGGCCCAATATATGGCTGCTTAAAGTGTCTGCCTGCCTCTGTCAAACCAGTCCATTGAATAAACTCGGTCCGTAAAAGAACTTTCTGCCCAACTGCAAACTGCTTAGGCATGTGAGTCTTATTGAATCTGGCTTGGCTAATTTCTGCTGCACGGGAAATGTTGTCTACCGCGTTGGCGTGAACAGCCGAATACTGGTCAAAATGATCTCGAATAGCTCTTTGTATTGGCACCGGAGCTTCTGGCGGAATAGTGATTACCAGATCGTGAGGCGAAAGTGGCTGCGCCATCGAGTCGAGATAAAATGGTGAATAACCAGTAGATGCAGAAACTGTGTTGTTAATTGCAAACTCCACCAGAGGCAACTTGTCCTCCCACGAATTGGCTGAAGTATCATTGCAACAACACCTGAGGAAGAAAAAATACCATCTAATCAGTTCATAAACAAGAGGATGGTGAAATCGAATCATGAATCAACAATTTGAAAATTACCTGAGGATGTCCTCAATGAAGGCATGGCTCCTCTCATTGGCAGCATTCGACTGTGGATGGTGTGAAGATGTCATGGACAATCTCGTACCAGTAGACTTCCACAGTGTCTGCCAGAATGTAGAGGTGAATCTGGGGTCTCGATCTGAGATGATGTTCCTCGGAAGACCATGGAGCTTGAAGATATGCTGCATATAGATAGAAGCAGTATGCTGAGCTGTCCAGGTCATGCTGAAGGGAATGAGATGACAGCGATGAGAGAATTGGCACATTACCACAAATATACTGTCGTGCCCATTAGTGGTGATAGGCAAGTCAGTGATCCAATCAAGAGATACATCTAGCCATTTTGTCTTAGGCACGGAATATCGTATATGTGCCTGACCATAAGGCTTGTGTCGCCTCGTTTTCTGGCGCTGACAAACGGGGCACTCCCGAATGTAGTTGATAGCTGCCGTTGTCATTCCTGGCCAATAATACCGGCTACGCAGAAGATGAAGCATGCGATTTTTGCCTACATGACCAGAAATAGTGGCTGAGTGGCACTCGTGAAGGAGAATATGGCGGAGCTGTGTGATCTCACCGTCATCTGTGGGAACTTTAGCTGTTGGTGGTATGTACAGCTGTCTGCCATATATGGTCTTACGATAGATCAGTCCCTGAACAAACTCGAAGCTGTAGCTGCTGACTGACTGAGATGAAGTCGATGATGTCAGCTTAGCCAAGATAGTCTGTGCAAATGTGTCACGATCATATTCAGATATAATGATGTCGTGAAGCTGGTGAGCTGATGAAGAGGATATACGAGCAATGAATGAAGAATCTGCAGACGGAATGTCGATGACTGGAACCTCGATGATGCCTCTATGTTTCAGACAATCAAGGAGTTCTAGGAGTGTAGAAATGCGAGTGAGCGCATCTGCAACCTTGTTCTTTTCGCCAGCGATATGCTCAATATGGAAGTTGTACTCGGAGAGCTCATCCAACCACCGTGCCTGTTTGGGGCTCAGTGTGGATTTAGTCTGGAAATAAACCAGAGGCTGATGATCTGAGCGTACTATGGTCTCAGGAGCTCCCAACAAGATATGGCGAAAGAACCGGAAGCCCTCCACAATGGCAAATAACTCGATCTCAGGAATAGGCCAACGTCTCTGTGTATCGGATAGAGTGACGCTGTGATAGCCACATGGCTTCAAACCCTTTCCTTGATCCTGAAGTATTACTTGACCAACGTGTGTGCCTGATCCATCGACCTCCATAATAGATGGCAGTTTCTGATCTGGGAGCTGCAATACTGGAGCGTTACAGATGGCACTTTTGAGATTGTCAAATGCCTGCTGCTGCTCTGTTTCCCAGACAAACTCTGCATTATCTTTAAGGAGACGATTGAGCGGCTCGGCAACTTTGGAGAATTTTGGTATGAATCTCCTAAATTGACCGACCATGCCCAAGAATGACCGAAGGGATGACTTGCCATCTTTAGCCATACGGCGTAGAGGCTGCTTTCCAACGGTGGGACCATAAGACATTGGAGGCTGAATTGCCATGACTGCTCGGATTCTGTCTTCGATGATGGATAGACCTGCTTCAGAGATGTTATGTCCGATGAAGTCTATAGATCTGACGAACAACTCCACCTTGGAAGGCCTGATGAAGAACTGATGATCTCTGCAACGCTGAAGAAACTGTCGAACATGTGTCACGTGGCTGTCAAAATCTGGACTGTATACGATAGTGTCGTCCATGAATATGACAAGAAACTGATCGATGAAGTCGAAGAATGCTCGGTTCCCTACACGAAGTGCTGTTGCAGGAGCATTGGTCAATCCGAAAGGCATAACTGTCCATTCATAAGACCCGTATCTGGTACGAATAGCAGTTTTATGAATGTCGTCTGGATGGATGGGAATCTGGTTGAAATCAAATCTGCTGAACCAGTGTGCTCCTCTCAATTGCTCAAGTAGGGTGGCATGTGGTGGCAGTGGATAAGTGTCCTTTATGGTAATGTTATTCAGGGCACGATAATCACAACACATCCTCCACTTTCCCCCTGGCTTAGGAGCGAAAATGATTGGACACCCATATGGCGATGAAGAAGGACGAAGGATACCCAACTCGACATACTTGATGATTTGCCGTTTGAGCTCCTCCATCATGGGAACAGGGATTGTGCGAACTGGCTGAGATGGTGGTTTATGCCCAGGTTCAATGTTGATTCGATGATACCCACCTTCAAACCGTTCTGGCCTATGACCAGCTGGAAGATCCTCCTGGAAAATGTCTGAAAAGTCTTCTCTCACTTGGTCACGTGCTGCTGTGACCTCTGGGTTTTCCATTGTGGTGTCTGAGTCTGATGCTGTGAAGACCAGTTCACCATCGACCTCGGAGAGGAAAAAGAGATATGCAACGGCTTCTTCAGCCGAACCACTGGATCGAATGCGACGGAGATGTTTCCTCATAGTGGTGGCACTGACCAATTCCATTTCAGGAAGGCCATCTGAGTCTGAGTCTGCAGTCTGCTCAACTCTGGATAGAACTGTACGAACACTGGAACCTGATGAGTGTGTCTTGGTGATCGTCATGTTCTTCGACTGAAAGTCTATGTGTGGGTTCCTTCTCTCCAACCAATCCTGTCCCAGGATGACTGTGAAGGGCCTCATATCAATAACATAGAGGTTTTGAATCCTTATACTTGCCCAGCGTGAATGTAGCATTGGGAAGATAGGATGTACAGGGTAATTGGCTTCCTCCAGCCAACCCCACTGAGAATGACGACGAGTCTGATGGTGATATACCAAGCTGAGAAGCAAATTGTCTGTCGATAAAAGATGATGTGGCTCCTGGATCTACCAAAATGTGAGTATTCTGTCCAAATACTTTCCCCTTGTACAACAACAGCTTCTTCTGTGATTTCAGCTGTGCTGTCTGAGACTGCATCTGTGCGATGTGCTCTGAGGGATTATCTGTTTGCTGGAACTGCAATGTCAGATTGGATAGGACTTCTTCTGAGATACTCTCAACCTGGCCACTTGCTTCAGTGGCGTCTGCAGGCTGATCTATCCCCTCTGGGGTGCTCTGAACAGTGGTACCTGTGCAGTACCCTGAGAGTTTCCCTGAGGAGATGGAGCTGAAGCTGGAGCTGGAGATGGAGCTGGAGTTGAAACTGCAGCATTGAGGCTCTGCTGATTCTTCAAGGAATTGACCAAGGTGTTGATCGTGTTGATAAGTTTGCCAGACCCATCCTTGGCACCCTGATTCTGCTGCTGTTGCTGCTGCCTCCGATTCTGAAAATAGGGATTTGGATTTGGAGCTGGTGGCTTTCCCTTGATCTCCTTTCCATCTGGGGTTCTGGTGGAGAAACAATCCTTTGTGGCGTGATTGGTACGACCACATCGTTGGCAAGGCTGAGGAGGATTTGGTGCTGCTCCTTTTCCTTTTCCTTTTCCACCTTTTCCCTTGCCTTTTCCACCTTTTCCCTTTGTCCGATTCTGTGGAAAATTCTGGCTGCCATTCTGATTCCAACTCCTATTTCTGTTGGATCTGTCATATGGCTTTTGGCCACGTCCTTTGTTCTGTTCCTTTCTGACTGGACCTCCAGATGACTGTTCCTTCTGACCCCGATAGTGCAGGGTTTCCGATTGCTTGGAATGAATGACGTAGTTCAGATCAAGCAATATCTGTGTGGTTTCTGGCCACGACAGATTGTTCCTCTGCTCTTCTGTCAGATATCTGAGCTGAAACTGTCTTCTGAGATCTGGATCCATACAGGAGACGAATCTGTCCTTTATCAGCACATCATTCAAATCAACTGCTGCCAGAGAAGCCAGTGATGTGAATGTGCGCAAATAATCTGCAAAGGTTTGGGTTCCTTGAGTCAGTGCCATAAGATGTTTCTTGGCTACTGATCTCTTATGAGGATTACCAAATTGTCTGAGAAAAGTCTGTCTGATCATTTCATAGGTGGAATGTGGCTGTTGTGCCTGAACCTGAAAATAGTGTCTGTCATTGTTCTGTATAAGAGTCAAAAATACTGTAATCAAGTCCTTATCAATGACACCTGGATAGGTGAACTGGAAATATCTGTCCATGGTATCCAACCAGACCTCTGCGTCCTGTCCTGTTTTGAATTCCCTTGGTGGTGTCATTTTCACCTTGGGGACCAAACTAGGTGGTGCTAATGGTGGCAATGGTGCTGGTACTGAATCTGCATCTGGATCTAAAAAGACCAAAGGAGGATTGTCTTCTGAATATTCTGCTTCTGGTGCCTGTGGCTCATTAGCAGGATCCTTGTACCGACTCATATCTGGTTTCATGCGACTGACGTTGTCATAATAGCCAATGTGGTCATATCTGGTTAGTGTATCTGCATAACCAGCGATCCACTTCGGAACCTTAAACCGACTGTATGCATCATAGGAACCAAGAATGTCGAAAAACCAAGTCGAATGATCTGGGTTGATATCTGGAACCTCATGCTCTTCCTCTTCGATAGTAACCATCTAAAAACAAAACACCACACAAAAATACCTTCAGCTAATTGCCTAACTGAGTGTGTGTGATTTATATGTTATATATGGTATATCAGTATGTTTACATACATATAGTACATTAGTACATAATAATGAGGTAAGTATATATATATATATATCCACCTTCTTCCCCCCTCAAGGAAGTGTGTGATACAGTGGCAGTTGTCAATTGCCAATACCTCATAATCAGCATGCATCCTTTAAGGAAGCATCTGTCACAGTTCTTGGGTTGTTGCCCATCATATAATCATGTCTGTGATGAAACAGTCTCATGATATATCAACGCCAAACACGAAGTTTTATCGAATTACAGTGGCAGTTTAGGGCATATCACGTTACAGTGGCCCAAACACCCAATAGTGTGATTAGGGTGTTACATGGTATCAGTAACCCCAATATAGGTAAAAAATATGCAGTATAATGTTTTTGCAAAGATTTTTAAGCAAAACTGCATTTAGTACCTACATGAACGTTAAGTGGTTTTCAGGAGGTGTGTTACACCCCCTGTCACACATATTTAATTTTAGGGTTGTTATAGGGTGTTACACATGCTTGTGTGCTCAGGGATTATTTATCAATAGCTGAATAATTAGATCAGCAAAAAAAAATCGACCCGAATTTTTCATTTTGCAATCAAACGTGGAACTTTTTCACGCATTTCGTTACAGCCAAAATGTACATCCCTATATATTCAACACCTAATATCTAGGGTGTTACACGAGATATGACCATGGTCATTGTGATTTGCATATACCTCAATAGGTATAAAATCATAATTTGAAATAAAATAAGGTCGAAATTTCAGTTTTGAAATTTATCGCCAACGTTTTTCACCGATTTTACAGCCTTTTTCAGCCATGTTTCGGGTAATATATATATCATATCTCGGTGTGTGTGTGGAATATAAAGTACAGAATCGCTGTAATGACTTCACCTTTGCATATGACGAATTTCATAGCAAATAAGTGAGTTGTGCTTTATATCAACATTCATGGTTGATAGCATTCTGGGTTTTACTGACTCAAACCCATGTACAGCAAATGTACCTTCCCTACAAATTTAGAACCTTGTGTTTACCTTGTGTTTACCTTGTGTTTCGAGCCAAGTAGGGCCCTACTTGGGCAATGTCGGCAGTAAAATGGCAAAACCGGCCCAAATCGGGTGAAATGAAGTTTCCGATAGTTTGTTTTTTATTGTAGATATCGATGGTTTGGGTCGATGTAAGACATAGTACGGAGCGAAGTTTTGGGTGGAATGGCTTTGGTAACCTCACTTTTTGAGGCCTCAAAGTTGTGCTACTCGGTACCTGCCCTGTACTTGGGGCTGTACCTGGGCTGTACTTGAAAACATTGGAAAAAAATATTTTCAGAATCTGTTTTTTTTGGGCTATTACGCTTATTTAGTCCTTACTATGGACAGTCTCCAAAGATTTAACTGAAAAACCATTTTACACTTCCTGCTACAGCACCTCAAAGTTAGGTCAGTATGGGCATTGGGTAGGTAAGGGGTAAGTAGGGGGCAATACCTACCCTGTACCTGGGCTGTACCTGGGTTGTACCTGGGCTGTACCTGGGCTGTACTTGGAAACATTGGAAAAAAATATTTTCAGAATCTGTTTTTTGGGGCTATTACGCTTATTTAGTCCTTACTATGGACAATCTCCAAAGATTTAACTGAAAAAACATTTTACACTTCCTGTTACCGCACCTCAAAGTTAGGTCAGTATGGGCATTGGGTAGGTAGGGGGTAAGTAGGGGGCAATACCTACCCTGTACCTGGGCTGTACCTGGGCTGTACTTGAAAACATTGGGGAAAATATTTTTAGAATCTGTTTTTTTTTGGGCTATTACGCTTATTTAGTCCTTACTATGGACAGTCTCCAAAGATGTACATGGCAATGTCTGATCCTCAGTACTTGAGTATAGATGCATGATAGGTAGGGCCCTACTTACCCTTGTTTATGTCTAAACATGGCCATACTTACCCTGTACTTGAGTATAGATACATGATAGGTAGGGCCCTACTTACCCTTGTTTATGTATAAACATGGCCATACCAGACTAGTACTTGAGTATAGATACATGATAGGTAGGGCCCTACTTACCCTTGTTTATGTATAAGCATGGCCTTACCTGACTAGTACTTGAGTATAGATACATGATAGGTAGGGCCCTACTTACCCTTGTTTATGTATAAACATGGCCTTACCTGACTAGTACCTGAGTATAGATACATGATAGGTAGGGCCCTACTTACCCTTGTTTATGTATAAACATGGCCATTTCCGATCAGTACCTGAGCATAGATACATGATAGGTAGGGCCATACTTACCCTTGTTTATGTATATACACAAACTGATGCTATCTATTTACACTACACAAATGCCATGTCGTACTGCAGGCCTAAGTACGTAGCAAGCTCGTCCTCGCTAGGATTTTCATCCTGGACATTCTGCTTGAAGAAATCTGCTCGAGGGTCAAGAACCACCGCAGTTTGCATGCAAGGATGCTTCACAATTACTACTTGCGACGCGATCTGATCTGCGAGCATGAATGGCTCTTTGGTATCGATGTCACAAACCGCGGCCTATCGTGTATCTTGGCCGGGTTGTGACACTCGTCGTAGCAGTCCCTGTGACGAACATATGACACGCGCAGTACGAGGCGCGCGAGCAATTATGACAAGTGAAGAGATACGGAAAGTCAAGCGGGTGTTACACTGGTTTGGAGATAGTGAGAATAAGTAGGGCGGCGCAGCAGGGTGAGGCAGACGCTCATTTTTGTTTTGCCTTCGTAACAGCGATTCCGAAGATAGGAAAGACTCGCTCAGACCGCGAAAACAGCAGTGTTATGATATGAGAATTAATGAGATATGACATTCTTTTGCTTGCAAAGAGATACTTTGGTGGAGATTGTTCCTGTGTGATAGCGTCAGAACTGTAATCTACAGTCTTTTACAAAACAAAAATGTGCCTTATTACAGACATGTCGTCTGTAATTCTGAGAGCGTAGCACAGTCCTGAAGAACGAGACTTCTGAACGGTGAAGCCAGGGACGGAGTCATCCGTACTGGTAAACCTTTGAAGAGGTCGAGGGAAACAGACTGTTGTGACACTCGAAGTTCAGCAGTCTTGCGAAAAGCTCAGCGGCATAATTAGTACGAAACTGGTTGCCTATCGTTCACTACGACTGCAGCGTTGAGAATGGCATGCTGGGCTATTTTTGGAAGTGACATCCTTCTGGAACTAAGCACCAGACGGTAAAGCCAGGGACGGATTCATCCGTACTGGTACGCCAGAAGGCGTGGAGTGAAAGAGGATTGCCAGTGTTCACTATCACGACAGCGTTCTTTGCGACAATTTAACCCATTCTGGCATCTATGAGTGAGACCATCCTTACGGTGATTGCTACTTAGAGCGAAGCACTGAAAGGTGAGGCCAGGGACGGATCCATCCGTACTGGTAAGCTCGAAAGTGTGGAGTGAAAAGAGCCTTCACATTGGCAACTCCTCACCACCGGGAAATTAGCAACGGAGTCCAGCACTAACCTGCAGAAACGGCAAAGGGCTGAGAGGCGTAACCAGAGAGCAGTGCGGGTGAGCCAGCATTTTACAGAGCTGGAAGAAGAGGAAGAGACTGCCAGAGGCCAGACTGAGGGCCAGGCCCCAGTACAACCTCTAGTCCAAGCCCCAGCGCAACCCTTGGTGCAAGCACAAGGGCCAGTAGTGATATTCGAAGAGGAGATGGAGTACACTGACTCCACACGCCTCGCCCTTGGTACCATACCCATTTACACGGGCACCAAGGAGGAGGACCGCCCCAAGTTCCTGAGGGAATTCGCCAACATGTGCGAGAACTTTGTGCGTCAGCACAACGCCAACATCAGGAAGAAGCTCAGGTCCGTGGCTGGCACGCTCACAGAAGCGCAGATCAAGATCCTGAGAGAGACACCTCCTGACTTTGAGACATTGTGGGACATTATCCCCGCATGTCTGGCTGGCGAGAGTTCGCAGACCCTCAGCTGGTGGCGTGAGAATTATGAGAAAGGGGGTGTGGTGGCCTCCAACATGGACAGAGTCCTCAAAGACACTAGTGAACATGGCCCACTTGAGGGTTCTATCCCATGTGCCAGGCCCCCTTTCAGTGAGATGAATGCCGGTGCCACGTGGGTGATAGCAAGGCCAGCGGCTAACAATGACGCCGAAGGGGAAGTTTCCGACGAATATCTGACTGACGGGACTTCGTTGAAGGGCTTGACGGGACATGACGGTACCCGTGACATGCAATACTTCTATGCGCTCAGGGGTTTCATCGCTGCGCTTGACAAGAAGTTCATGATGAAGGGGACTCAGGAGAAAGTTGACCTGTTGACCCAGAAGCCGCAAGAGGTGGGGCAGGATGGGCTAACGTACATGAAGATGTGCCAACGCAGGGAGATGCAGCTCAGCACTGGTAAACAGCTGAGCGACGCAGAGCTGCGTACCTACATCGAGGACTGCGTGGAGAACCTGCGCATCAGGATCTTCCAGACACGGGTGAAGGAGCAGCTGAGGGCACAGTTCCCGCCGCCCAATCGGGTGACCTGGAAGGACCTGGAGTCCATCGTCGAGGTACAGGACAAGCTCAAGAACGACGCGGAGTCCTGGATCCTCATCTTCCTGCAGGAGATCACCAGGCGATGTGGCTGCCAGTATTCTACCTGGGAAGCTCGTCAACATGGCCTTGACCTCAAGGCCATAAAGAACTCGATCAGGAAGATCGAGGCAGCCCAGGGAGGACAGTCAGGCGACCTGGAGGACAGCAAGAAGGCGGAGACACCGCCCTCTAAGAAAATGAAGAAAGAGGTGAACGTGGCCGAGAGAACCAAGAAGCCCTCCTACAACAAGACGCCGCCGCCAGCAGAGGGCACCCGCACAAACGACAAGCCCAAGTGCTTACGCTGTTTCGGAGGGGGCTGGCACGAGTCCGAGCCTGAGCAGTGCAGGAGTGGCTACAAGCACGTCAAGATGCCTGCGGGGTACCACGAGGACAGGCTTGGTTCCAGCAAGTGGTGGGACGCGGAGAATGCCGCCCTGCGCATGTACAACTTGAAGAACCGCTTCAAGAGCTCCGACTGGGGCATTCTGGTCACGGACTGGCAGCAACTGTCCAACGGCGAGAAGGACAAGTACAGGGCACCAGTAAAGAAGCTACCAGCGGACAATCAGAAGGGCACAGCCAGCAACTCTGAGGCGTTGAAGGCTGAGTACCAGGGCATGGTGGCTGCCCGAAAGACTGCCAGTCGTGCTGGTAGTGTGAGGTCGCAGGTACTGTCTGAAGACGAGGGTTCCGACGAGGAGCCAGTCGCAGCGAGTGTCGCGGAGAGGGAGACGTACAGCGTCAACATACACGAGACGCATAACCATAGCCACGCAGAAGCAGGAGCGCTGTCTGGTTCCCCTACCAATCTACTCGCAGCACTGGCCGAGGAGATGGGTGAAGACGTGCTCTCGAACGCACTCGACACTTTGGGCTTGGGGGAGCTCCCTGAGACACCAGGCAAGAGTGCTGACCCCGAGTATGCAGCAGCACCGGCTGTAGCACTGGGCAGCACCCAACGCATGAGGGGCTTTCCAGTAAAGACACCTGAGGAGTACGAGGCCGACGCGCAGGTGCCCATGGCGCCTGCGGCGGACGAGATGCAGAGAAAGGTGCAGCTCATGGCTTCAGTGATCAAGAGCCTAGGAGCGGCCTTCCGTAAGCTATCTGCTGGACTCGTGGCAGAGGGTCGGATAACAGCCCCCAGGGGTGTTGAAACCTTGGTGGAGCTAGCGGAGACCGACCAGCTCCCCATGCCGACAGCCTTGGCAGCAGACTGTCAGGGCAGAGGCGAAGAGAATTGTGATGACAGCAACGAAGACGACGACTGCCCAGGCATGGAATCGGGCGGCGACAGCGACGAGGAAGAGATTCCCCTGGACGAGATGCCGGAGGACATGGTGGAACAGCCCAAGAAGGGGAGAACTACGGTGCGCATCATCGCTGCAGCGGGCTCAATCCAGGAGAGCTTCGGGGTTAAGGACTTCAGTGAGAGGGGCGAGCTACACGCAGGGACCATGGAGGCCAAAGCATACGAGCACCTAAAGAAGAAGATGCTCAGTGGCCTCACAGAGGAGCAGCTCACTGCCATGGCGCAGGTCCAGCCTGTGTGCAAGCTTCTTAACGAGGCTCTGGCACAAGGGATGGCGTTGGTGGCCTCTGGGGGTCTTCTCATGCTGTACAAGGCTCTCCTTCTAGACACCGGAGCCAACTGCAACATCATCCCCATCAGAACGGTCAACCGGCTCGGCTTGACCGTCTTCGACGCGGAGACAGGGGCCAGAGTGGCCAGGGGTGACGGCAGCCCTGCAGAGTTCACCAAGTACTGCTACGTGGACGTGGTCCTCGCCGCGGGCACCCCATACATGACTCTGCATCGACTCCATGCCTTTGTCACATACACCAACGACACCACGTGGGACTTCTTGGTAGGCACGGGACCCTTGAAGAACGCGCTCAAGCTGACCATCGACCTCTACAGAGGCATCGCCACCTCTGAGGCCGCGGTGTCACTGGGCATGAGGGAGAAGGTCACGCTGCCGCTGATCGAGCTGACACCGCCCGCTGATACGAGGAGCAAGCGAAACGAAGACCCCAGGGTGTGTTTGGCGACTGAGATCTTCGACGACGGTGCCACACCAGCGCGCACTCTTACTCCCGCCTTCAAGGACTGTGCTCCACCTCCAAGTGAGGCGGTGTCTCCGGACACAAGGGGAGAGGAACGCCTGGCCCTCTCAGGAGAAAGGTGTGCACCTGCACCATTTGGGACATTCCTACTAAACAACCCCGAGCTGGCGGAGAGCCTGGCAGGGTGGCTAGGAGATATGGAGCTGAGAAGGTTCAACCAGGAAGAGAAGGACATGCTGGAGGCACGCTGCCAGTCCATGGTGGAAGCGGGCATCCTGCGACCCAGCGCGCTTATGCAGATAGAGGTCACGGGACGGGTCAGCCTGCGGGCCGAGAACTCATTATTCGAACCACCCACCCCTGGCACGTCCATAACGAACCGAATGTTGGGCCTGCTGCAAGCAACTTCATGCAGCCAGCACGAGGCCAACGTCGCAACCAGAGGCGAATGGTCCAGTGTTGAAGAGCCAACCGAGGTGGAGCCCGCCACTCCAGCCAGCCTGGCCACGACCCAGGCAGACCCTCTCTATCCAGACCTTACGCAGGAGCAGGAGGCTGAGAGTGAAGCCGACTACATGTTGGCCAGTGCACAGCCTTGGGCGGGCTTGGCGGTGAATCCGTGGGATTGGCAGGACAAGGAGAGCAGCTGGTCTCAGCAGCGCCTGTACATCGACCGCACGGGCTTCGCTCGCTTGTGCACACTCTGTGAAGATGACGATGGAGGTGAACTGGAAGCAGGATTCCTGCGGGTCAAGTTCCCGCGCTGTGGAGAATGGAAGATCATCTTGGAGACAGAGCTACTGTGGCCCGACTTTACACTGGTGGACCAGAAGGTCGACAAGGAGACGAAGGTACCCTCAGAGACCTGGGCCAAACGGGCGAGTTACAAGAAGGACAACGAGCATGTCCCGCGTCCTGACTGTGGTGCCCATCGAGAAGCTGGGAGGCACACCATGGCGGATGTTCAGGAGGCCCTCAACGCTCAGCAGATCTACCCCACAGGGGTCGTGACGGGCAAATTTATGTGGGACAAGGTGGCACGCCAGTTTTGCGTGCTCAGCGAGCACACTCGCGCTCAGTGGGAGCTCATGGAGCACATGGTGCGTCACACCATGTATGGTGCCACCTGCGTGAGCCCTATGGGAAAGGTGACTGGTGAGTTCCAGCTGCCTTTCTATTACGAGAAGGACCAGCATTGGCGATACCAGCACCTGAAGTACGTGCAGCGGGTGGACATCAATGACCTCCGAGCTCGTCTGAAGGTGAGGTATGATCGGGAGGCGGCTGGTGCGAAGGTGGTCCCGCAGCTCACGCTGTCGGATGCAGCTGGCAAGGTGGGGAAGTTCTACCCAGTGACCGATGGGGCAGGAGGAGACGGGGAGGTGTTCAGCACGAACGCCGCCGCCGTGGAGTACCTACACTTGGGGGACAATGTCAGAGAAATGCTTGGTGCGTGCAAGACAGAGGAACAGGCACGTGACGCACTGGACACCTACGGGGCCAGGCGCGCCCCTCCAGCACGCACGCGCAGGACTCCCAGTACACGGAAGACGGTCGGAGGGAGTGGAGCAGGTCCATCTGGCTCTGCTCCGCCGCCACCCTCAGCTCCGCCACGCCTGAGGAATCCGACCTGGCCCGAAGGAGTTTTCAACCCAAAGCAGTCAGAGTATAACCCGGCGATGTTCCAGGGCACCTACGAGCCGGATTCACCCACCCGCAGCGAGAACCCTACTCAAGGGGCCGAGTGGCTGGATCCGAAGGGGATCATTGAGTTCGCAGTGTTAAACGGGCAGACGGTCTTCCTCATCCAGTACCGCTGCTTCAAAGGCAAAGTTGAGTTCCAGCTTGGAAAGCCCTATGCGGAGCGAGGGAAGGGGTTGCACACGTGCCAACTCAGCCACAAGACGCTGCACCAGTACTCCTCCTCCGCAAAAGTGGGTCAGCGAGGAGAGTGTTTGCCTCTGGGTGGGCAGTCGAAAGGCTGCACGGGTGGGCTCCTGGGCACCATACAGAAGCACGTAGAGCACCTTGGCGCGAGCACACAGCTGGTAGAGATAGCCAAGAGCCACTTGGGCGATGGTCCACCGCGAGGCACTCTACGGGTGTGCAAGACACGAGCCAACCCCCAGGCCAAGGCCGTCTACTACCTCTTTGAAGATCAGCGCTACTACCAAGACCGGGGATGCGACGAGCTATGGTTCACGGTGGAGTACCTTTCCTCTGAGACACGCAAGTTCGACTCCTGCTGCTGGGAGACCTGGAACAGGGTGGCCGTCATGCACCAGGAGCCACTAAGTGAGTTCGCGTCCCGGGTAGGGCCCACGTTGCTGACTGAAGCACGCCAGCGGGAGGAGATGCAGGAGCACCTGCGCAACGACTTCATGCGGTGCTTGGACCCATCAGAGGATGGTTCCCATCATGAACATGCAGGAGATGAGGAAGAAGTCAGCGAGGCCTCGCACTGGACGCCTACGTCGCCACAAACAGAGAGTTCCTCCGAGGACGAGGAAGTGGAGATCACTGGTGAGAACGTTGCTGGTCTGGCCGCTGAGCTAGCGCGAGCACGCGCCGAGGGCGTGGAGCGTGCAATCCAAATAGCAGCACTTGAAGAATCCATACGAGCCCGCACGGAGATCATCAGGGAGCACGTAGAGCGACCTCGCGCTGCCCTCGTAACTGCAAGGATCAGCGCGCTCGGGGCCGACTGCCCTGGGCTTGATGGTCATGGTGGTGCGAGAGCGACGCCTACGAGGGAATGTTACACTGGCCAATCTCCCAGTGGGGCACGAGCCGGAGCCTTAGAGGTCAACATGGCTCAGCGATCCGAGCACCAGTCAATAGACGACATTCTGAGCTCCCCGACGCACACTAATTGCACGCAGCAGACTGAAGCAATGCTTCCAGCTGCGCAGGAGCAGGAGGCCACTTTGCTGGTGCCATCGCCGAGCCGGGGCTCTGCGGCGCCCAGCAGCCCAGAATGGTCCAGTGGCCTCATTGCGCAAACCGACACTCGACGTGAGGACCACCTTACGACAAGACCGCATTGTCCGACCGAGAGGCTCATGCAGCAACGCTCGCCGCGGGCTGGCCATCGCAGGAGAAGATCTCCAAGCCCCGGGAGGGCAGGCCGACATCATGGAGCCGCTCGCAGTCAGCATACAGGCAGGAGTGCGTCGCGTGCTTCGCGTGAACGCCAGAGTTATGAAGAGATTTGGGAACAGAGAAGAAGGGACAGCGCGCTGGGACCTTTTGTAGGGGGCACCGGGCCAGCTGCAGCCCGGCGCGCCCGGTACTGAGAAGCAGCCCCGGCGCACAGCCGGGCACAGAGCCCGCCAACGGATGGTGGGCGAGGCGCACTCAGGTGTGCTTCCTATTGGTGGGGGTGTTCACGCGCTCACATTGGCCGCAGCTACCTCACTTTGCAGTCGCGGTCGTGTGGATGGCCATGGAGATATTAAGATACCTTTGGGAAGAGGGCGCTGGCTGGGCATGCCGCGATGGTGTGTGCCACAAGGTTTGGGCGCGCACGTCGTGGGTCGTGCGTACCGCCTCGCTCCGGCCATGGTCACATCGTCGAGTGCATCTGCATGTTCTGACGGAACTGGCTAGGCACATGCTGCTGCTGGTCGTGGAGGCCTTCCGCGTGACAGGGCTCCACCATGTCCTGCACGGCCTGTGGTACGTGCCGTTGTTGCGGATTGGGCTCGCCATGATCGCCGTGCACTTCGTACGCATGGTCATCGCTCTGGGGTGCATCCTGATGGCTGTCGCCCACGTTGCGAACCATGGGTTTCCAGGCTCCTGCTTGGTTTACAATGAAAGCGCACTCGCCGCGCTTAGAGAGCGAGTGAACCGCGCGCTGATAGTGGTACAGCGGATCTCCGCAGCGGGTCCTGCCGCGCTGGCAGCTGTCCCTCGACGCATGCAGAAGCCGCGTTTCGCCGCCCGCCTGCGGCGCTTACAGCTCACCGCCGCCTGCTACCGGGTGGCTCATTACATCTACATGACGTCAGTCTTGGCGTTGGTGATCTACGTGTCTTCAGGAGGGTGCTTGGGTCGTATACAAGGGGGGTGGAAGATGCTGACTTGCATACTGACCCTTCACCCTCCAGCCAAACCAATGGGGATCAGCAGAATTTTGAAACTTTTGCTATTGCTTGTAGTTGCTGCTTGGGTGGCCGCTGTGACCCCTGGTGAGTTCCCAAGCGTGCCTTCAGTGGGCTCGTGCTCGACCTCGCCACGCAGGTCTTTCAGGACCACATGGGAGGACCAGAGGTCCTCACGCCAATGGGACACTGGATGGGAGGCCATGGTGGCAGAACAAGATGAGGTGCTTCCACACACAGTGCTGGACACGTTACAGCCAGGGGGCACGACCAGAGTCACCAAGGACGAGGCCGCGTGGCTGGACACCGAGCTCAATGCCACCTTTGGAGGACATCCCGAATTCACTGAGGAGAACTGGGAGGAGATGCGCAACGTGGTGAGGAGATGCAGCTATTGCTTCGCCAACAAACCGCAGGACATCCAAGGCTACCATGGAGGAGCGGCGCATGCGACCTTCGCCATCCCGTTCAAGGACGAGACTAAGGTGGCCTACCAGCGACCAAGGAAGTACAGCCCAGGGGAACAGGAGATCATCAACCTGCACTGCAATGAGCTGTTGGAGTATGGCTTCATCGAGCCGGCTTCGCAGCACTGCAGACACGCCAGCAACGTGGTGGTCGCAGGGAAGAAGGACCACGACACCGGACAGTGGACCTCGACGAGGTTCTGCGTTGACCTTCGCGCAACCAACAGGTTGTCGCTGAAGGACAACACGCTGCCTCACCGGCCAGAAGAGCTCTACCAGCGCGTGGCCAAAGCCAAGTTCAAGACTACTCTGGACGCGACCAAGGCGTTCCACCAGATCCCTATGACCACCGAGGAGGACAGGGACAAGACAGCGTTCTGGTGGGGCAACCAGCTTTATCGTTACACTTCCATGCCATTTGGAGCAGCTGGAGCGACCGCTGCCTTCATCAGGATCATGGACTACGAGCTGCGTCACCTGCAGCATTGTACGGTGGCGTACGTCGATGACGTGTGCATATACTCTGACACCGCTGAGCAGCACATCAAGGACGTAGAAGCTGTGCTTCGCACCTTGGGGGATGCAGGGATTCGCCTGCATTCGGGCAAGTCGACCTTCGGGTCAGCCACCGTGGACTTCTTGGGCTACCGCATTGGTCACAACACCATTGGTGCGCAGGACATCAAGTGCAAGGCCATCCAAGAGCTGCCCAAGCCCCAGGACAAGACTGGAGTACGCTCCATCCTTGGACTCATGAACTACTACAAGGGCTTGGTGGGGGAGCCCATGGGACCCAACTACTCAGAGATGGCACGACCACTGAACGACCTGCTCAGAAAGGATGTGTTGGATATCAAGGAAGCGTGGGGGAAGGAGCAGGACCAGGCATTGCAGGCCCTGAAGGACGCACTATGTTCGGGGAGATGTCTGAAGCCCATCGATTATAGCAAGCCCATTTTCCTCTACACGGACTGGAGCAACCATGGCATTGGTGC
>LGRX02027083.1:0-42546 GCA_001247695.2 Cymbomonas tetramitiformis
CCATATACCACCAGTTACGTGCGCTCAACGTACAGAGATTTCTCTGTAAACTGTCAACTCTAGGACTATCAAAGACGTTGCGCAATTAGAGACTTTAACACCTCAAAGACGAAGTCCCCATACTGCAAAGCTGATATTCGAAAGCTGGCACGAACATGATGCTAAAACATGCGTAACTTGCGATAAACTTGTCCAAATTACCTCATATTTCGCATAAATTGGAAAGCGTCGCCTAATCTTCCTATATGCATGCATTATAAAGCTACATCGCATCGCATGTTAAGCCGCGTCACACCTCCGCATGGCATGCCGCGTCATACCTTCGCGTGGCATGCCACGTCATACCTTCGCATTGCATGCCGCGTAATACCTTCGCATGGCATGCCGCGTCACACCTTCACATGGCATGCCGCGTCACACCTTCAGAAGTTAACACTAAACCGTCAAGGTCTTTAGAATAAGCACGCAACAAACCTCGGCGCAGTCGGATACTATTTCGGTAGTCATTAATATCAGCTATTTGCGCAGACGTTTCAATGCTTGCGACATGCAAGAAACAATATAGGCAAAATAGCGCTTCGTAAAGTCTGAGTCTTGCAAGATTAGATCTTAATGAGGCTTCTTCGAGGTGACTTTTTAAATCTGGAACTGGACTGGTTGTGAGATATAATATAACGTATTATATCGGGTGGTCACTGAATATCTTTCATACAAGTGTAAACTGATTATAAAGGTGAACGAATATATCATGCATCTGTGACCTAGGTATCTGTCACAAAGTACTGTACGAGTACTGGTACAGTCGAACGGAGTCATGCACGGTATGACCTACGGTGCACTGAATCCAGCACACCACCCTGTAACTGTACGGAGTGCTGTCCAGGTGGTAGAGAGCGGTTCACAGACATAGTCCAAAGTTCCGAAACAACAAACAGCTAGGAGCTGGAAACTGCTAGAGGGAGGCCTGTGCTTTAGCCAGGGCGGTCCCTGTCTAAAACTGCTGCTAGGATACTGCTTTCAAGCTAAGTTCCTACAGCTCAACTTTGCAGATACTCAGCCACTTTCAAAGTGGTCCACAAAGTTGCAGAGTTCACCAGAGTTGAAGAAGTTGTCAGTGTCAAAGAAGTTCAGCCAGAACCAGAGTCCAGAAGTCATAATCCAGAACCAGAGTCCAGAAGCCAGAGTCCAGAACCAGAAGCCAGAACCATAATCCAGAAGCCAAGACCAGAAACCAGAGGCAGGAAAAGATTCGTAGAGCAAAATTAGGAATTCCGAAAATTGAAAATCAGAACTCAAACCTGCTGGACTTTAGGTTCAGGGTTATTATTATGGGCTCTGGTAGCCCCTAGCCTGACCTGTCTCTGATCGGAACCGTGACTCCGCTAGTAGCTAGGATGACAGTACAGTAATACTGTACTGTCAGTCATTATTTCGTATTATCCGGGTTTCCGAGATGCATGATAAAAGCACTCGGCCGGACTGTTTATGGGAGCTTAGCCAGTTTGTTTTCACCGAGCGGAACACCTGTTCTCGCAGGTTATGCGCGTCACCACTTCCCTAGTAATTCTGATGGCACAGCGCCTAGCTATTGCCATGATTGGCTAAGTTTTGACACAGAGATGGGGTGGGCGCCCCCTTAGGCAGTGGTTTACTTTTCGCGGTATGGCCTCTTTTTGAAGTGGAGATCAGTTTTTGGAACATTTTTCGGCAGCAGTATCGTCGCTCGCTATGGCTTCTTTTTACGTTTCACCTGGCCGGTGGAGAGGGCTTTCCGCGTATTGTGGGTCGCAACCACTTTTAGCCAATCGGCTCATGACCTGTTTGATGTTGTTTTTATCGCTGAGACTTCTGCAGGATTGGCCGCTGCAAAATACTTACTACTGTCGTCCCATTAGCCCACGACCCCATCTTGCCGTCATTTTTACTATGGAGACTCCACTTGGACCACGCACACGCGCTAGAGCGCGAAAACTAGCAACTATTTTTGATGATGTTGGGGCACTAAATGCGGCTACGCCAACGACTCCGCATTTGGCTTCAGGAGAGTCTGCGGCGTCCGCTGCGGCAGCCGTACTTCTGCAGAGATTGCGCAGGGACTCATTTGACGTCCAGTGTGCCAAAACGGCAGCGACAAAAGTTCTGGGTGATAAGACTGCAAAATTTAAAGGCGACGAAAACTCGGCTTCGGACATTTTTTCACAGTTGGTATCCGAGCTGCAGCAGCTGTTCACGCTGCAATCGCCGGCGTTTGCACCCCTGTTTGAACTGACTGCTGCTGACACCCCTGTTCTGTCTGCTGCCAATGAGCTCTTGTACTCTGTGCTGCTGCTGCTGACTGCGCCAGGGTCTCCTGCCCGTAATTGGGTGGAGGCTTCTGGTGCAGATGTTCCTGCTGATGGCAAACGTGCCACCCTGGAGGTGGTGCGTATGCTTGCGGATGTATCGACCCCGTTCGATGCATTTGCAGAGCTGCTTGAGGTTAGGATCTCTGGTGAGAGGGATCCTGACTCTGACATTCGGCTGTTTAACAGCTGCCTTCGGGATGCACAGCGTCTACAGACGCTGCCCGAGGACGCTGTTAAACGGCAGTTCATCTCTGCGCTGTCTGGGCCGGCTTACGCCACGCTGGTTGACTCGTTTGCTCGAGCTGACCAGCGTGCGGCTGTGAGTCTGCTCACCTTGCAGGCGCGAGTCCGTGAGCAGTACCGCTGTGGGCGGCTCTCGGGCAAGCGCACTGCGGGGCGGCCCATGTCTGTGCATCTTGCACCACTGACACTGGCCTGGCTTCGGCCATTGATCGGCTCAGTGCTCAGTTGGTCAAGTTGCAGCGGGACGTGGATTCCCTTAAGAGGGGTGGCTCCAAGCCGCCCCCTGGGAAGCACACTCCGCGCAACTTCCACCGACCTGGAGTGCAACCGCTTGCTCATTCCGCCTCTCCGGAGGTGGCTTTTGAAAAGCGGTCTGGCACCTTTGTCCCAACGTGCAGGCACGAGAAGTGCCGCGCCGTTGGGTCAAAGTATTGGCTCAGTGAGTGTCCTCACAAGGACACTCACCCGTTGTCCATCTCGGCATCCTACTGCCAAGCCGTCGAGTCTTATGACTCCGACGTGCTTGCCCTTCGTTTTCAGCGGTACTATGACGCTGGGGATGACGGGTCCATGGAGCACTTGTGTGCCCTCGTGGGGCAACCTGAAATCTGTGAACTGTCTGCGCATTCCTTTGCTCCAGAGCCTATGGCTCTGCAGCAGTTCAAGGATGCTGCTGCCTCTGCTGAGTCTGCACCTGCTGAGCATCTTTCTATTGGCCGTGTTGCATTTGCTGCGGTCAGCGGTCCGCTTGCTGGTGGTGTCGCTGAGCCGACCACTGACAAGCAGCTGCTGCCAAAGGCCTCTGCACCTGTGCATGATGAGCCGGTTGACTTGCATGAAGTCAACCGTGCCACCTTTGTGCCGCCGTCTGCCTCTCTGACTCTCGGCCCAATGGCTCCTGCTGACAGTTCTTTCAAAACATTCAACACTGTCCACCCTGCCTGGTTTGACATTGACCCTGAGCCTGTTGATGTGTGTGACTCCGATGATGATGGGGAGGGCTCCGACTACCCTCCTGGTGTCTGTCTGACTGAGATTGAGGGGGGTGCACCGCCGACGGCTGCAGCATTTCGGTGGTTCGGAGTCCCCAGGGGCTCCAGGCCATTTGGCATCGGTGAATTTGCACTCACTCTTTTCATGGTGGCTACGTTTCTGTTCAGTGCTACGGCGATGCCGACCCTCGTGGTCGGCGGTGGTGTCAGGGGCCTGGTTGAGCCCGGAGCCACCTACGGCTACGGTGCAGTTCATCCCGGTGATGCGGTGCTGGATTCTCTTTGCCCGCCTGTAGTTGCTGCTGGTCCGTCATTGCCGCCGCGGGATGTGGCACAGTTCTTTTCTCAATCGACCTCAGCGGCTTTGCAATCTGATGATTTTGCCACTCCACTCTGGGATCCGCCTGACCCACTTGGGTCTGGTGGTGTCAACATTTATGGTGTCTCGTCTCAACTTATTTCGGATGTTTTCCTGCCTTGGAATCCGTCAGCTGAACTCGGCTATGCCGACCGGCTTTACAGTGGCTAGAGTCTGCTTATTTCAAATCCTGGAGGTGTGATTAGCCTTAGCCACAGTGGTGGGTTGTGCCGGGACAAGTCCCCGGGCACCCAGCTAGAAGTATATCTGTTTCCGGTGAAGTGCTGTTTGTTATCTGTTTAGTTAGCTCCGCTTGCCTAGCCCTATTGGCTACAGTCACAGCTCCGGGTGGTGACGTGGTGTGCTGGACTTTAGGTTCAGGGTTATTATTATGGGCTCTGGTAGCCCCTAGCCTGACCTGCGTCTCTGATCGGAACCGTGACTCCGCTAGTAGCTAGGATGACAGTACAGTAATACTGTACTGTCAGTCATTATTTCGTATTATCCGGGTTTCCGAGATGCATGATAAAAGCACTCGGCCGGACTGTTTATGGGAGCTTAGCCAGTTTGTTTTCACCAAGCGGAACACCTGTTCTCGCAAAACCTGCTGAAAACACAGAAGGAAAAGAAATGCCGAAAGTAAAACAGTACGGCAAGGCAGATAGACTGTTGGCAGCCACCCCAGTGGGATGTACCGCTGCGGTGAATTCAGGGGCTCGATCGAGCACCACCGAACCCTGAACCGCTGACACACATGCAAGACACACGAGTGCGGGCAGGGCTAGAGATGCAAAAGAGAAGACCCTCGGCAATGTTGCCACACCGACACGTGACCGTGTAGTCGGTGGGGCCGAGGGAATCTCGTCTCCGGAAAAGGAATAACCGTCGGAGTCGTCGTCATCGTCGATCACGGAAAGCTCTCCCGTGTGAATCGGCTCGTGAACTGAGTCAATCGAGCATAATTTAAGGGAGGTGTCAGAGCATGCTGGCATTACCTGGTCCATAAAATTGACATGAAGCGGTTCCTCGAAAGGTGACCCGAAAGAAGCAGGGTCCGATGCCGAAATAGGGTAAAGCCCCGTGTCGATCTCGTGATTGGCAGGTGGTGGCGCATCGCACACCACCTGCGGCATAGACAAAGTGCCGATGTGCAGCGGTGGTTGCTTACCAGCTGCGGTAGCACCACCGACCTGTGCAGCCGTAGCCGCAGACCGCAGGGACGCGAGGACGCCCCGTGCATCCGAGAGCACACCCTCCATGCCGTCGCCCGAAGCACCATGACTTAAGCCCGCATAGTGGGCACGTAGTCCCACGTCGTGCCGTACCGGATAGGTGAAGGGCTCAGGATCGGTACGCACCAGTGGCTGGTCGTGCTCGTGGCACAAGTCAGCAAATTCTTCGTCGTTCTCGTTGTCGAAGGCGGTCTGGAAGGCGGAAACCACCTCGTCCAAGTCCATGGCGGCATCACGCAAGTCAACGTCACACGAACCACACACCTCAGGGCAACGTGCAGTGTCGTGAAAGTGTCCAGGGCAGAGCGGGCACTCCTGTACGAAGGCCGAGGATGCGGAGTGAAATGAAATGCTCCTAGCACCCTGCGTCTTAACACCCTGAGGCCAATTCCCTCCCTCCGGGAATGGGGATGCTCCGAAGCGGTGCTTCCATCCCACGTGACGATTACGTCCGTGAAGCTTACCGTCCGTACGACGGTTACGTTCATCACGCCACTTGGACGGTGGAAATCTCACACCACCGCCCCCATGCGGACGGTGGGAATCATTCCGCGGCGGCGGTGTGCTTCGGGAAATATCCCGCTCGTCATGTCGTAGGGAGGCAAGAAGGTTAGTGGCCTCACCAATCACACGAGCGAACTCCTCGAGGAAGTCCGTAATGTCATTCTGCTCGTTTTTTGCGTAGACCAACCCGAGAGCCGTGTGCGTCGGGACAGGCGCGGCTGCCTTGGGGCGGGTAGGAGGGCCATCAGGGTTTGCACACCACCATACCTCTAGAATGTGTGTGTAAACCTCCTCGATGCCCACCTTCGCCAACTCAGTGTCCAGGCGAAGCGGGGTAATTGCCTCCCTGTAAAATTCGGCGTCCAGTGCGTGCCGCCAGGAGCTGCCTCTTGGCGGCTTCGTCGTCCAGGGGGCCCGCTCCGTTAGCCGCGATAGCCTTCAGGCATTCGTCAAATTGCGCGACCAAGGGTTCAGGGTCGTCAGACGAACCAAAAGAAATGCTCAAAAGCTCTTCGCGGTGGCGGAGCGGCCGATGCCCAGGCGGCAGGAGCCGCTTGGTGATCTCCAGCAGGGCACGCTTGCCGTCACGCGGAGAAATTCGGGCCGAAGCGTCAACCCACCTTCGAGCTGGAGAATGGGGAGTCGTCAAAGACACCAAAGCACGAAGCAAAATGTCGTTGTAAATGGGGTGCACTTCTTTGGTGACGTCCACGAGGTCAAAGATATCCTCGCTGGCGGTGTCCTTGTTGACGAAGGAGGCCTCCAAGGCAGTCACCAAGGAGTCCCAAAGGAGTTGACGATGTGGCTCACTCCCTGAAAACGAAGACGCCTTCGTCCCCAATGTGTCCTTCGCGACACGCTTCACAACGTCAGTGTCCCAGGACGATTGCAAAACGGCATTGCCGCGTGTCCTGTCAGCAGCAGCGAGTACAACTTTCGCTGACTGCGGGGTGCTCTTATAGCGAGCACCCACGTTCCTAGCAAAGATCGAGTCAAGGCGCATTCTAGCGCCCATGGCCGGTGTTCCAACTGAGGATGAAGTCATCAGAATAAATTCCTATAGGAGGGGGGTTGGGGAAAAGGCGAGCGTCAAATTGTAATGTGGCGGGCGACCGTAATGCAGTTGCGGTTCAAGGAGAAGATGGGGTCGAACGAAATCAACGAAGTCGTATACGCGACGGCCAAGGAGACGTTGAAAGGGGTGATCAAGCCCAGTCTAAAACAAAATCCAACGCGGACACTCGAAGAAGTTGCCGAAAGTCCCAATCCGAAATCTCACCGCAACTTGATGCAAACCGCACGCCCTAAAGTGGCCAATTCAACACCTCGCGAGGCCCCAACGCCCCGCCAAGCGGAAAAGCTTAGCCAATCATGGCAAAGTCAGCAGTGATAAAAGCGGGGTAATACCCCATAACCTGTGAGATATAATATAACGTATTATATCGGGTGGTCACTGAATATCTTTCATACAAGTGTAAACTGATTATAAAGGTAAACGAATATATCATGCATCTGTGACCTAGGTATCTGTCACCAAGTACTGTACGAGTACTGGTACAGTCGAACGGAGTCATGCACGGTATGACCTACGGTGCACTGAATCCAGCACTGGTCCTTATTGCCACCTTCCAGCCTAGCAGCTTCTGTTTTCTATTGGCATTTCTATAATTTCTTAGTATAAGCGTTTAGCTCGCATCGACGCTGCCACCTTCTAGCCAAGCAGGTTCTGTTTTCTATTATCAATATATATTACAGACTTAACACATACTTTAAATAGTTTTACCTTTACACAAGACTGGATTTGTAATTTCATTTTTTCATGCAACCTAAAAATATCGTCATCGATGACAAAAAATTCTACTTTATAAATAAAGTATAAAACAATGATTTTTTTTCAGCACCTAGAAATATCGTCATCGATGGCAATGATTTTATGTTTTATAAATAATTAGCACGGATTTCATATCATCTCAATATCAGTTTCTTATTTGCTGTCATTGGTGACGGAGGTTGTCATTGTTATATTTTCTGTGAGACATACTTATTTTGGAAAAAGGAAACGTCCTTTTATTTTCACTTGGTATTTTTCACCTGATTTGCATTTTGACTTTTTCGGGGAGGTGTCGGTGCATTTTTTCACAAAAGGAGACTAAAGTGTATTTTCAGCGGGGCCCGTTGTGTATTTCACTTGTCGGGGAGGGGGGTGCGGTGATATTCCGAAAGAAGGACGGGTCATTGTATTTTCACTTGTTGTTTTCACCTGAATTGTATTTTGACTTTTTCGGGGAGGTGTCGGTGCATTTTTTCACAAAAGGAGACTAAAGTGTATTTTCAAAATTTCCGGGGCCCGTTGTGGAATTTCACTTGTCGGGGAGGGGGGTGCGGTGATATTCCGGAAGAGGGACGCGTCATTGTATTTTCAGTTGGTGTTTTTCACCTGATTTGCATTTTCACTTTATCGGGGAGGTATCGGTGCATTTTTTCACAAAAGGAGACCAAAGTGTTTTTTTAAAATTTCCGGGACCCGTTGTGGAATTTCACTTGTTGGGGAGGGGGGTGCGGTGATATTCCGGAAGAGGCAAGAGGGACGCGTCATTGTATTTTCACTTTAAAATACTTCGAGGACCGTTTTGTATTTTCACTTGGTGAATTACCCATTTATCCATTTATCCATTTATCCATTTGATTTATCCTTTCTATGAGCTATGGGAATCGTTTAGGTTATTAGATGGCAAGCTTCAACTAATTTCAACTATCAACTTCAAGGGGGAATGCCCTTTAGTGCGTTGCTTAGAGCTATCGATGGAACGGACGAAACACCATTACCACCGAAAGGTGGTGTGTCGACCGATCGATGCGTCTCAGGCTCACGCCCCAACGATTTTGAAATCAGTCACTCACTGGCGTCGCCACGACGCGACGTGGCAAAAATCGAAAAGTACCTGAAAAGTACCCGATCGTCAAAGGTAAATCTTGACCGCAGGTACCCGGTACAGGTACTTTTCGATTTTTGAAATCGACGCAGGTACAGGTACAGATACTTCGCACGCAAGACAGGTACAAGTACCGGTAGCACCTAGTACCCGTCCCTGCCAAAAATACGCGGGTACCTAAGTACCTGTGAAGGGCCCTGGTGAGCAGCACTAAGTTGCTTCCTCAGAAAGTCAACGCATGCGATATTTGTGTCACAGTGTCGCTTGTGTCAGTGAGTGACTGCTGGACGTCATCACCCTTCAGTTCGATACTGTACACTGTGACATTACTGTGTCACCATTATGAGCGCGGAGGTTACCGATTTGACGCAGTAGTCAGTCTCGACCAGTGGGAGAGGATTGGTTGTCATGGCGGCTGCTATAGAGTTAGATTAGTCGGATTCTCCATGTATGTGCTAGCAGGGGGAACTTTTAGGATAGGGACTGCCCTTGACCCTGTATGGTAGCCGGGGGCGATTTGGCTCCCCGGGGTAAATTAATTTAAGTCACCGTGACATACTTTCAAAATTCCTCGTTGAGTCCCGTCCTTAAATCTGGTTTGGGTGAAATGAAATTTCGTCGCGTCGCGTAACTTTTGATCGCAGCGATTTGATTGGTTGGAAAACTGTAAAACGCTACGCACAGGTTACGCAAGAGCGTCGCGTCGCGGAGATGTTTGGACAAACATCTTTTGCGTAACACGCTACGCAGAGATGTTTTGTCCAACATCTACGCGACGCGACGCTCTTGCGTCGCGTTTTTTGGTTGCACGTAGGCAAATTTTGAAAACTGTTCGTCAGATCAAATCGGAGATAAAATAAATGGACGCTCCTTGGATATGCGACGCATGTGTACGCTCCACGTAGGCAGGTGCGACGCCTTCACAGATCTTTGGATAAAATTCGTCGTATAAAATACAGATCTTCCCCTTGCCGCCCCCCTTGCCTTTTTTCCCCACACCGCCCCCCATTAAACCCCAATTTTGTTATCCCCCCGCCCACCCCATATACACTCCCTTCCCCCCTTCCCCCTTTATCAACCCTGATTTCATCCGTCCTGCATCCCCCTTCCCCCTTCCACCCCCCCAACCCCTCATCCCCCTTATAACTCCCCACATTTCCCCTTTCCCCTCCCCCCCGCTTATTTCCCCCTTTCTCCCACTTTTTTTCTGACCCAACCCCCTTTTCGTTTCGGAAAATCGTGTATTTATTTTTATACCCATTCCAGATATAATAAAACGTAACCACGTTGGACGCCACGTACGCATGGGCCGTCGTGCACACAGTCGCTGTGTCACGCCGATTTATTCATCCTTAAATCTGGTCAGACGCGACGCGACGCGACTCGCGTAATCTCAAAACCAGATTTAAGGACGGGCCTGACAAGGATGCCGATTCAGTTTTTGGGTTTCGTGACGGCGTGGCGCGAGTTTTGGGGGTTGGCGCCAGCGCGCTGAAACGCTGGCGTGGCGCGAGCTTTTTTGCGCTCGCGCCGCGCGCCGGCGTGGCGTCAAAATTTTAACCTCGCGCCGTCGCGCTGGCGCGGGAAAAAATGACTTTTTGGCGCCACACGTCCGATCCCGCTTCAAAATCGCGCGCTCGATTCGCTACTTGTGCGCGGCTAAATCGTGGCTGATTTGGGGCTCCGTTCGTTTGAAATGTCGATTTTTACGAACAAATTAATAGCCCTATGATTTGGCGACACGTGAAAAATTAATTTCAGTTTCAAGTCCAAAATGATCGGAATGCTGCGTTCGATATGTCAGGCCGCCGAAGCATGAGAATCCATGTAATATAACTGCGAATTTCTTGCTACAAATGCCTTGGAGCTGCGCACGTCAGTTTGCAAGTATGGTCTTCCGCCAGATTGCAGCGTGGCGCGACATCGTAGCGTATCGTGCCAGGCGCCAGCGTGGCGCGGGTTCTGAGAGGTGGCGCCAGCGCGCCGAAACGCTGGCGCGGCGCTGAATTTTTTACTCCGCGCCAAAGCGCTGGCGCGGCGTCAAACCCCCATGGCGCGGGTGGCGCGTCCAAACGCCGTCGCGCCGTCGCGTCCAATCGGCATTCTTGGGGCCTGAGGCCCGTCGTTAGTCCTGGTTTGGGAACTTTGTCGCGATGTAACTATGTCGTCGTGTCGTGTCGGATGTCGCTGTCGCGTGACCAGGACTAACGATGGAATTTCTCTGGACTGCATGACGTTCCGTGCGTACGTGGCGTCCGGATTTATATTTATTTCCCCCCATCGGGTGGCACAAATGCCTCGATCATTGAAACGCACGTGCTAGATTCACTATTTCGCTTTTCCCCCACAAAACGCGGTCATGTCTTTTTGCCGACGTGGAACCCGAAAACCGACATGAACGACATGCGCGACATTAAATGCCTGTGCGCCCTTAAAAAAGTTTTGATCTAACGATAGATTTTAAATTAACGCGACATAGGACGACAAAAAGAAGACAAAATGGGTCTACATGATCTTTTTGGGGTCTACATGATCTTTCGTTTTCGAAGACATGCAGAGATAGTGTAGACCCAAAAAAGATAATGTAGACCCTGTCGCATGTCTTCATGTCGCTTTTCAGAATTTTTCAACCAATCAAATCGCCGTGATCAAAAACGCGACAGAGCGACATGTCGTCGAAATTCCCAAACCAGGACTAACGACGGGCCTGAGTCCCGTCCTTAAATCTGGTTTGGAGATTACGGCCGTCGCGTCGCGTCGCGTCGCGTCGCGTCGCGTCTGACCAGATTTAAGGATGAAGAAATCGGCGTACTGCGACGGTGTGCACGACATTTATCGTCTACGTGGCGTCTGGATGGTGTCGTCGTGGCAACGGCAAAACAATTGCACGCAAGCTTAAACGTGAATGCAGTGTTGAAATTGACAGTGCCCCGTAAGTCGCTTTCCAGCGGCTGTTGTTTTCGGGATGCTAACGTGTACCAAACACAGCATTACTTTGCATATGAATTCTAATAAGTGTTAGGAACAACATGTTTTTTTTGCGCGCAAGATTCGTCCAGGATTCTGGATGCTGGACGACTCTTGTGAGGGGGGGTAATGGGCGTGATTCGAGCCAGCAATCTCGACTCACGCCCAGCAGCGACTCATACTGCACAGCATGAACATATCAGGCATATCATATGAACAAACGAAATCAATTCTGAGCATCTGACAGTGCACTGTCACCTTTAGCGGAAACGCGGATGTCAACCGCGTCCACGTTTCCGCCGCGGGGCTCGAAGCGGGTGAACCAAATGACCAAATGAAACACAGATGCGCACATACAACGTTGAAAATATGTTTCAGTTGTTGCTATTAGTATTTTTTAGCTTTCCCTTCGGCGGGATACCGAAGGGAATGCCGTTTTGCGGATGCGGTTTCCCGCTTCCGCCATTCCCGCTTCCGCCACACGAAGCGGAGAATTCGAGATCTGCTTCCAGTCACCGAATATGTGCGGGGATGCTTCCTATCGTTCATGATACCTTCAAGTAAACATTATTTCCTTCTAATATATCGCGAATACTTCAATTTCTTCACTAATCTACCCTGCTGCACTAGGTTTTCACAGTGTTAATTAGGTCAAACGTTTGACCTACAAAGTGTCGCATTGCCTACGTGGAGCGTACACTTGCGTCGCATATCCAAGAAGCGTCCATTTTTTTATCTCCGATTTGATCTGACGAACATTTTTCAATTTTTGCCTACGTGGAACCAAAAAACGCGACGCAAGAGCGTCGCGTCGCGTAAATGTTGGACAAATTATCTCTGCGTAGCATGCTACGCAAAAGATAATCGTAATAACATCTCCGCGACGCGACGCTCTTGCGTAACTTTTGCGTAGCGCTTTACAGTTTTCCAACCAATCAAATCGCTGCGATCAAAAGTTACGCGACGCGACGAATTTTCATTTTACCCAAACCAGATTTAAGGACGGGCCTGAGCTTGACGACCAGGACCATCATCATCATCGATTGTGGTCCGTCCGAGCGTCCGTCAGTACAGTACTGTACAGTCGAATGTGAAATCGAAACAGTGAACGGGATCTGGATTTGGATTTCGTCTCCACTTGTATGTTTTTTTGGACCCAACGCCAAGCAAAGGGTAAAATGTGAAAATCTTTGAACCTTGCGGCTAAGATTATCCGATATAAAGGATACTCTTGTCGGTTGAATAAATAAATACATAATTAAAATATGACACACACATTCCAGGACGCGGCGCGGATGGTGACCGCGACCGTGACGATGACGTTCGTCTTGCAGACAGGTATGACATTCCAGGACAAACGTCACAGGTGTCATGTGCTCATGTCACGTAGCGTGCCAAAAGATCTTTATATGCGTGCAACTATTAATAGTCAGAGACTCAGAGTATTATTTGACATGACAAACGCTTTCTTTAAGACGAAAATTTCATTTTTTTAAATTTAAAAAGCCTGATTTTTTTTTATTAAAAATAATATTTGTTATCCTTTTTCAAGATATCTAACGAACAGCAGGGATGTGCGGATGTCCGTGTCCCGCCTCCCGCGCAAGTTTTGCCTCATCAGTTTTTCAAATATTTTTTTGGCTAAACCGGAATGTCATGAATTATACAGACGTAGACGAGAGAAAATAGTGTAAATATATTGGGGAAAGTTCATATCTAAGTTGTGATTTTCCGTTTGAGTTTCGATTTATAATTACCCTAACCGCACGTGTGTCAGATATAAAATCGCGTGCGTCATCGTATGAATATATAACTTCACTAATTGCATGTAATTAAATTTGATCCACTTCAAACCCCCAGGTCCAAAACCCTCCCAAAGATCTCAGGTATCGCAAATTCTCATTTTGGAAGCTGGCAAGCTCTGAAACCTCACGAATGCCGCCACCACCAGATTTAGATACGCCAAACTCGAACGAAATATCAAATGCTTGCTGTTCCAGGATGAGAGGAAAGGTCCAAACGGTGCCTCACTGACACGTCAGATATCGGTGCGTGTCATCCATTTTTTTGATTTGTTGCTGTGTCGTGTGTTTTCGCTGCGGTTTATCGTCTGAGTATTATCGGAGATTATCGGAGTATTATCGGAGTATTATCGGAGTATTATCGGAGTATTATCGGAGTAATCTAACGATCAGAACGCGGCGAAAACCTGTTGCGGTCAATATTTAATTGTTATAAATGGCTAGTCGATTAGAAATGAAGGAATTGAATACTGACGCAATAAGGACGCAATAAGGACTTGTCGCTATTATGGATGTCGCTATTAATAAATATGGAACAAAGCAATAAACGAACAATTAACTCTAATTATAAAGCATGGAGCATGGACTGGTGATGGTGAAGAATGAAGAGATGGGCAGGTGTCACAGCTCACAGGTGTATCAGATCTCACTGGGAACATCTGATACGATAAAGCTAGGTTTGCTTACCGTAGTTTTCATATCAGATTTACTACACATCGACATTCTTTATCAACAGCTATCTGGTAACACATTCCAGTAAGTTATTCGATAGCTAGTAACACAAGATGTATGTACATCGCGAAGAAAATCTGAAGACTGATACCCGTGTAAACTGTTGGAGACTTCTTTGCATCTGTAGCTGCAAGCGGCATTAAGGCACAAAAATGCCTTAGCCCCGATTGCAAAATGTTGTAGGGACACGGACGGGAACTTCGACAAAGCTCTCGATTCAACATGAATTATGAGTCCCGGCCCTGCACTGCGCCACCACCCATACCACCACGCGCGATTCACATTCTTCTCGTTATGAATGACGAACAGCTTCGCAATAAGGTCCAGTTGCTGCTCCAAAATGCACAATACAAGGTGCGTCGTACACTTGCGATGCTGCATCGGTGGATGTTGCGAGACCTGAGACCATTCAAACTGACAACGAGAGTTATGTTCCTTCCTCTTAGGTTACCTCTGAATGCCGACGCAAAACCGCTTTCAAATTATTGTGTGCCTCTTCCAAACAAGATTCTCCGCGGTTTGACCTGGTTCTACTCGATCATGAACCACCTCAGGTAACCGTTTTGTCATATTTTTCAATGGAATTGGAGTTATCACCGAACATGTTCTTGCCGAGGATACTCGACGCATGCGTGAAGCGTTGCTGCAGCTCAGCAAGAAGATATCGTCACGCGCACTTTTATATTTGGACATTCGCGTTTGTCGAAGATATTTGGATGTCGAAGCCATGTGATGTGTTTTTGGGACAGGTTCGAGGTGACAAGTTCCTCTCAGCCTTGCAAAGGAGCGTTACGCACAGGCGCCCACCAGTCATCAGTAAGCGCTCGCTTCAAAGTCTAATTATCATATTATGCATAGCATTTCGCTGCTGCTCTGCGAGAACGGCAAACCCATTTCTTGTTAAAAGTTTTTGGTCCGAAGTTGACTGATAAGTTGTCTCATGTCAGCTGACTTTGTGCTTTTTGCAGTGATATCCTCTCAAAATGAACCACGGCTTTTGGCAAAGTGTCTGCTCATGGGTGCCGTTGATTATCTTGTCCTTCCTGTGCGCGCGAATGAGTTACGCCACCTTTGGACACACGTCTGGAGACAGAAGCACAAAGAACGCCTTCCACCACACAACGTGGCACATCTGGTATTTTGCGTTGAGATACCTTTTGATTTCAAATGAGTTCTGTATGCAATTATTGCAGTGCCGATGTTTTTCTCAATAATTCGTGCGTTGCGCGCTATTTGAGATTTTGATCGACGAGACGTTAAGGGTCCGTCAGGCTTCATGCTCACTCATGAAGTTATCTCCGGCAGGCGACTCCCTGCTCGAGAGTCTCAGTATCATCTTCAGAAGAGGAAGGAGCAAGCGAAGATGGGTAAGCGTTCCAGCAGTGTCCTCGGTCGATCTTGTTGTCGTCAGCACTCAAGCCAGTCTGCAGAGGGCGGAGGCAGGCTCTCGTTGATGATATCTGTTGTGCTCGTCGCAGATCCGCTGATGAAAGTGCAGTTAAAAAGAGGAAGACACTTTCAGGTGTGTAGCTTTCAGAATCTTGATACGTTGCTTGGCAGCTTAGCGCCTTGATTCGTTTGGCTAGAAATCCTGCTTGTGTAACCCTCCGACGGCCTTCTTTTCGGTTCGGTATCTATGCCGGTAGGCTTGACACAACCGCACCTCCAAGGTCGCTTCGATACGCCTCGAATTTTCTTTGCAATATTGCTGCACTGTACACATTAGCTCAAAACTGTCTCTACACGCTGGCTAAAAAAGTGTTTTTTCATTCCCGTGCTTAGGACCCTAAAGGCAAATTCTGCCAAGGACTCATCGAGCTTGCCTTGGGCTTGTGCCACCAGGTCCTGAATATATTCATGCTGTGCATGTTGATACTGAGCGTTCAGGAGGCGCGGAGCAGATGAAGGTAATGTGCGCTGCCGGGGGTCCATAAGTGCTTGCATGCCTCTCCGTCGAGCACTGGGATGTGATATATGAAGACTTCACGTTTTTTCCTTATTGTGCCTTGCATCTTCTTTGATGCCTGCTCCCTGTGCTCTTCGAAAGGGACCTGTTGCATATCATGTTGCGTTGACTGATATTGTGGTACGAGCGACAGACAGATCCGCATTTATGCACCCAAAGTTGCTTTTGCCTGCTTAAGTGCTTATAGGAGCTCCTGACGTGCGGAGGATGCGCTGACAGACTGCTGTATATGCTGAACAAGCCACCACGAGTGATCGCGTGGAGACCTTTCCTTCCTGCAACCCTGCCTCCCGCCAAAGAGCTCGACAGTGGGACGCATCCAATTTCAACGCATCTTCCGAGGCGCTATCGCCATGCACGGGTCCCCCCCCCTTGTACCGACCGCATATCAGAGCCTCGCACCTGCCCTCTACTTCCGACTACCATACGACGGTTGGATGTCACCAGTCTCCTGTGGTTCTGCAGCGCCAGGTATTTCCCCCGTCTTCGGCGCTTTGCACGACGTTGACCTGCTTTTATGCCTTCCTTAACAACCTGACCTCCTTTCCCTTTTCCCCCTTCCCGCCCTGGTCAAATAGAGTCCGGGCAGAAAACTCATTATTACGCCTTTTGTTCAAGCTGTGCGTTGTTCCTTGCTTGCCTCTCGAATCCAGACTACTCCAAGGGTCGCCGAGCCGCCGAGTGTGTGCATTTGTTTGTTTCCAGATGCCAGCGACCTCTACCTCCCTGTCGTACGTCGGCTTGCCTTGCAGCTCACACACCTCGGACACAACGCAGCGGCTAAAGCAAGGAGAGGGGATCAACGCTGTGGCGCTCCCGGGTGTTGTGGCGGAGCAGCACCCGCCCGGTGCGTCGGCGCACGTGGCTTCCGGCTTCCCGAGCCATAACAGCAGTTCCGCGACAAGCAGCCTGAGCCACGTTGTGCCATCCTGGCCACCGCTGCCAAGCTGCCAGACCGCAGCGCCGCAGGCACCAGACTTGCGAGGCTCCAAGTCGACTGACGGGTCTGAGGCAAGTACAGTTGCCGCTACAGGTGCCACCCGCTTCCTGCTACGTGACCTGCCCCTTATCTGCCTAAGACTAGCTGCTGAGAAGTACTATGCGACAGCCAACCTGCCCTAGGTAGCCCTGCGCCGGCCTCTTCCTGCGATTCCTCTTCGCGGCGCCTCAATCGAGATCATATGTTCCTTCTAGGATGTCTGTTGACAAAACTACAGTGCGCCCTGAGACGATATGTTACTGTAGGAAATGTGCCTATCAATATATTCACTGGCTCTATGCGCACGAAAACACATATTGGCTTTTGCAAGCCACATAGAAACCTCTCGCAGAACGGCATGCTTATATGCTGTATGGATCGTCATTGCCTGAGTGGGACGGATCAGTAGTGACCTGTGAGGGACTGGAACCCTGAGACTTTGTGCTGCTGATGGAACACAGTTTCAAACAACGGCAAGCTGCCACCAGCAGAAAAGGACGCAACGATGGGCTCCGACCTGACTCAGACACGCACTCGCCAGGCTGCTTTCCAAAGATATAAGGAGAAAAAGAATCACCGCGTGTGTCCCGGAATGATCCGATACAAGAGTCGTAAGGTCTGTTGTGAACCCCCCCAAAAAAATCCTTCTCTTCCGTGCGGTCATACCGAGTGTGTCGCACATATTCACGTTCAACCTTCCCTGAGGAGGTGTTTCTTGGTGTCTGCCTGCTGGCTTTTGACTTCCCGTCGCTCAACTCCTGATCAGGGATGCGAGTCTAGCGCCCTTTTCCAGACAGCTGGTGGCCAGGCTTTTCGGTGGGTTACTTCTTTGAGGAGTAGAGTCGTTCTGACGTAACAGGAAGAGGGCTTGGAGCAGCTCGCTCTCCGTGATTTCCTGCTAGCTGATGCGGTTGGGCCGATGTGACAGGAGCTGGCGGATCAGCGCCCGAGAGTCAAGGGCCAATTTGTTAAGCAGAAACCTGACTCTAGTCTGGCGATGGATAGTGCAAAAGTAGAGGCGGGTGCAAACTGCCTGGGGGAGCTACGCGATTCTGATGACATAAGCCCAAGCAGTCGGAGATTTGCTCAAGGGAGTGATAGCGGTAGTGAAGACAGCGGGAGCAGAGAGGGCTCCACTATCTCTGCTGTAGAAAGCCATGACCGAGAAGCTGCAAGTATGGATGCCTAGACTGGTGTGCCAAACTCCTCTTTTCCAGACGGACTTTCAAGATTAGCAGTTTTTGAGGTGGAGAGTTGTTGCAGCGTTTACAGTAGTGCTTTTCACTTCCGGTTGACAACAATGGAAGGAAATGCGTATACCGCCTTTTTGTGAGTTGCAGTGAGTTGTGCAAGGCAGTTTAGCAAGTTGTTCAATGTACTGAACAAGCTGGTCAGTGCACACAGCTGAAGATTTTCAGCTCATCTAACTCTGCACCCCTGGTGCATGAGCCCTCGACCAACTTCGTTGAAGGAAGCTGATTTCAGGAAGACACCTGACCTAGCTTGTGTGCACATAACCATTGTAGAAGAAAATTAAAATTAGCAGAACTACGTAATGGATAATGAAAATTCCGTGCGTTCTATCCTGACGTTTGTTGATTTGTTGGTTAAACAGGATTGTGTTTAGCATGCTGTGTACACTGTCTCAGCTATCAAGTGCTCACGTTGTGGATGCACAAGCTTTAAGCATGCCCCCACCAATAGATTTCGGAATCTGATCAGAACTGATAGCTCAGTTTCAAGTGTATGCATGGATTTTGGACTGGAAGGATATCGTACAATCGGCCTTTCAAAATTACCACCCGACTCACATACTCGAGATTTGCAATGGGCCATGAAATCCGATGACGGCTCAGAGGCGCCCCGAAAATGACAGAATGACGATTTCAGCGATTCGGAGCGGCCGATCAGAATTATTTCCACCGTTGAGACCTCTCGCAGTTTTCAGATAAGTTTTCCGTCGCAAGGCGAAAAGGGCTAGCAGCTCTTATTGGACTTGATGTATATGAACTATCTGCGTGATATTGAGCATGCACATGGTTCATATGTTATTCCCAATACTGTTAGTTAGTATCACGGGGGTACCAACAATCTTGGGATCGAGTAAGCCATTCTCGACATTCTGAGATGCCCGCGAACGTAGCGTTTTGCGCAAAGTTTCAACTTTTCAAGTCGAAACGGGATTCCGGAGGGATTTTCCCTTGTATCTTTTGATTGGCTTGGAGTTAGTTCAAAGGTGAACCAGAATACTGATGCTGAGACCCTTGCGCATCCGTTGCGCGCATCCGATATACCTCCGCACCATGGGAGGTATAGCGGATGCTCGATTGAGCGCTCCGAGGTGTGAGCTCGCGTAATGATGCACGTTTTCAAGAATGTCTTCATATTATGTCGCAAGACACCCGTAAAAATCAGTTATGAGATCAGTATGCTTCCTAGGAAGCATACTAACACATACGAATTTACTGCGCTTCGAAAAAATGGGTATGGGAATTTTGGTTAAACAACTGCCGCATCGAAAACCCCGAATTTTTCATCTGAATCAGTCGTTGCGAAATTCTCGGTGGTCATTTGGAGAGGCCGATTGTACGTGTCCAAATTTATGTTGAAAATCAAACTCAGAACATGTATTGACAAAGTGTTCCCAGAAACGTTTTTGCAGATGGTACTAAATTGCCATTGTCTTTCGATGTCGTTACCTAACGGAGAAGTCTCAGGGGAGTCTAAAATTGATTAATTTACAAAACATAATTTGATGTACGTAGGTCTTAAAAAAAACAAGCTGTTAATTCAATTCTAAGGATAATAGGGCGTTGAATTCCAAACTTTTTGCCCCGTAAATCGATTGTGGGTGGGAGGCTTTGGGCTTTTACGCGCCAGGAAGGTGTGGATGAGGGGGGCTTTGAGCTTTGGTTCCCGCGGAAGGCGGGGTGTGTGTGGGGGGCTTTGGGCTTTGGCCTTCGGCTTTTTGTAACAAGGCTCATACCGGTATATGGGGCATTTTCAAGGTGGGGAGGGGGGAGGCTACTGGCCTTCGGCCCCGACAAAGGTGGGGGGGATGGGCCTTTGACCTTCGGCCCCGAAAAAGGTGGAGATGAGGGTGGGATTTGGGCTTTGGTTCAAAACCACCAAACGATTTGCACGGCATTTTTTAAAATGCAACCGGTCCTATAAGTGGTGGCGGTGATCGGTACGACTTGCGCGAGTCGGATATACACGGTCACGTGTGGACAGATTGATGCCAAGGATCACGCATGCGTGATAATTGGAGAATTGTTTTCCAAGGGTGCCTAATGTCGAAACGGCGACTTCTAGTACGCACGTGCTCGTAGTGCGGTATTTGTTGTGCGCAGGCGAATCATCGCTTACTTGATATTATGTTGTTAATGATGGCAATTGTGTGTTTCACGCTGTGAATTTGCCTTGTATGCGCCGATCGCGCCGGGACACGCGCCGTGTTTATCACGGTCTGATTTAATTATTGGATGCCTCTGTAGTTGCTTGGCACAAATCGCATAATGCGTGGTGGTAAGCCAGCGTGAATAGCAAATCTTACTCGCATTGATTTCATTTACACGGAAAACAGGTTCAGTCTTACAGGCTCGCGACACAGATTGTGGCATAATTATACTCTTCCGTCTCTTATAAACGTGTGTACGGCCGACGGCTTCACACGATGCGTGCCTCGGACGGTGGGCCACGATCGTTTGATGTGTTGCATAGTATCCGTTCCATGCTGCATGTTTCGCACCGCGAATTTGTGTGTGTGAGCGATCATGCCGCGGTCAGTCGCGACCGTGATTTCTTTTACGTGCCGAATAAAGAGATTGACGGCCCGAGCGTGTGCGACGAAACATTTCTTTTTGTGTTACATGTGAATACGTGGTTTGATAGCATTGACGTTCATGACGTGGTATCTTCTTGTTCGCACTACTGCCGCTGTTTCGAGAATGGTGGAGATATACACGCGCGCAGTCGATGCCTCTGAGTGTCACGGTCGACAAAGCATATCGTTATGCATCGTATTATGAATTTTGACGCATGGTACGATGCAGCATCGCGGTGTACGAAACGAGGCGAGCATGCTGGGACCAATAATTGCCCGTGCGCGACTTTGAGACCGGCAGTGTCCAAATGTTCAGAAAGTGTTTAGAATACAACGATATTGGTTTCCATGTACCGGCGTGTGTGGCAGCGACACACGTGGCATGCTGCCTGATATGGCCATAACGAAACGTTTACACATGGGTGCGAACATCTGGGATCCATCCGATGTGTATCTTTCTCAGCAGCAGAGCCTGCGCTGAGAGATGCTTTTGCGTCTTTTCGAAAACTCAACCCTACTGCAAGGTTGGATGCAAGGTTACTGACGAATACAAACCTCTGCTCCTTATCATTTGGAGCCCGGCAAATTTGCCTACCTCTGCTCCTTATGATTTGGAACCCGGCCAAATTACCTTACAACCTCTGACCTTTATAATTATATAGCTCTGTAGAGACCACTAGCTCTACAGATCTAGTGGTCCTACGGAGCTAGTGATCCTGTTCGTAAACGCATACTGTCATCCAATCAGCAGCAGCAAAGCGCGAATAATCCCAACGGGCGGCGAACCTGCACGCGATCGCAGCCCTCCATCCATCGCGGTTCTGCTACGCGTCGATTTGGAATATCCCATAAATTCAATCATTCTTACGGTCTATCGGCAATTTTCGAGATCATGCGTTGTTCCCGCAGTCGCGTCTCGTATACCACTGCGCCACGAGCCCATGAACTCGACGCTTTCAAAGAAAAATGGCGAAGAGGCGAAGGGCGACACTTAGAAATACGAGCATCGCGGCGCGCCACGTCGGAGTGATGATTTATGGCATTGCGCCGCCCGTCCGATTCGCTTCGTTGGGAATTCTGGAACGAATCATGTCGAACAGTGGATAATGCCACTGCATTCGCGTCACTGTACCGTGACGACACTACCATCGCCATGGCATGGCATATTCTGCTAAAGGGACAGGGTACGGGCGCTGGGAACTCGACCAACTTTTCCGATGACACATGATGACTGCATGACACGGCTGCGTCTATCGCGTGAGAGACAGCGACACAGTGACCGCAATGAACGTCGCCGGCAGCAGAGGGTGAACACATCGACATCGCGGACACCATTGCCGCTGCCGTTGCGTGACTGCTTACTGTTACTCGTTCTTCGTTGACCCATCCCAATCCGCAATTGCATCGTAAAATTCTTCACAGACAGCTACGCAATTTCATCAACGTTCCTCCGCCTCATGGGGCGAACGGTGCTGTGACTGCTGTGACAGCACATCTGCCTTAGAAATAAATTGCGCGTTTCGCGCACAAGTAACTTGAAGCCTTGAGCTTCAGGTAACTTAAAGATACATCTCTTGGTAGTATGTGTGCCAAGTTTCGTGCTCTAGGACGCACGGAAAGCCCTCGGCTGTTTGGCATCTTTGGGTTTGGGTTCGAACCCAAACCCAAACCCAAAACGTCCGCCTTAGAAATAAATTGCGCGTTTCGCGCACAAGTAACTTGAAGCCTTGAGCTTCAGGTAACTTAAGGATATGTATCTTGGTAGTACTTATGCCAAGTTTCGTGCTCTAGGACGCACGGAAAGCCCTCGGCTGTTTGGCATCTTTGGGTTTGGGTTCGAACCCAAACCCAAACCCAAAACGTCCGCCTTATAAATAAATTGCGCGTTTCGCGCACAAGTAACTTGAAGCCTTGAGCTTCAGGTAACTTAAAGATATGTAGCTTGGCAGTATTTGTGCCAAGTTTCGTGCTCTAGGACGCACGGGAAGCCCTCGGCTGTTTGCCATCTTTGGGTTTGGGTACGTTCGAACCCAAACCCAAAGGCAAAGGCAGGGATAGGACAGTTTCGTAGATTCTGTCCCGATGCCTTTGCAACCTCGCATGCTAACTCATATTATAATGAATATTCAACATTCAAGCGTTGGATACCCCACGCCAACGGGAAGCGCTCGGCTGATTTGTTATTTGGGTATGCGCATCCAAATGACAAAAAACGCATCTTTGAAACTCGTTAGTTTCAAAGATGCGTGGCCGATGCCTTCGTGCTTATGTGTATATTTCATATGAAATATGCCATGTAATAAATGTGAATATCCCGCACAAACGGGAAGAGCTCACAGCAGTCACAGCACCGTTCGCCCCATGAGGCGGAGGAACGTTGATGAAATTGCGTAGCTGTCTGTGAAGAATTTTACGATGCAATTGCGGATTGGGATGGGTCAACGAAGAACGAGTAACAGTAAGCAGTCACGCAACGGCAGCGGCAATGGTGTCCGCAATGTCGATGTGTGCACCGTCTGCTGCCGGCGACGTTCATTGCGGTCACTGTGTCGCTGTCTCTCACGCGATAGACGCAGCCGTGGCATGCAGTCATCATGTGTCATCGGAAAAGTTGGACGAGTTCCCAGCGCCCGTACCCTGTCCCTTTGCTAAAACAAAAATGGCGACGCGGAGCGACAGCGTCATAATTACGAGGATCGCGGGCGCCACGTCGGCATGATGATTGATGGCGTTGTGCGTCCCCGTCCGATGGACAGGTCGTCGCTCATGCGAGATCGCCATAAAAAATTGATCGATCTGCGGCGTCCGTTGGATTTTTGCAAGACGCTATCGTTGAACGATGGCGATTACGCGGCATGCAATGTTCGCATATGCTCGCCGCATCGGATATATGAAATGCGGCGATGATGACATGCGAACGCCCGATGGCGACGAAGCGACGGCGAGGATGATGTTGCATGTTCGCGCATTTAGGACGCATCGTTGACGAATGCTGACGTGGCATGTATGATTTTGTCAGTGATGACGAACGCGATGGCGCTTCGCGCTCGATGTGACGTATTGACGTATTTTCTCGGTATGACGTATTTTTCCTTCAGTGATGTCACATGTGTCATACATGTCATCGTGGGTGGCATACAGGGACTCGACCTCAAATATTAATTTTGCTTCCGCAACACTCATATAGCATATTAAAAGATACCCCCCTCCCCCGCCCTCATACCCCACCTCCCCCTCGCATCCACCTCACCGCGCGCTTCACCCCCATCACGCCCGCGCGCCCCATGTATCGCGCGCGCATTCTTTTATCGACTCCGTCGCGTTGACCAATGTCCTTCCTTGTCGCGTTGGTCATCACGCCACTGCATTCGTGTCACTGTACCACGACGCCACCGCCACGCTATGGCATGACAGATTTGTATATATGGCTGCGGGTGTACCGAGCAGCGAGCCCGAGCGGAGTGCTGAAATCTGTATAGGCAGCCCTGACCGGGAGTCCCGGTGCAGGCCCCTATGACAGATCCCTAGGCCAACTCTGGACTGCTGACTGATCTGTAGGTTCGTACTGTGACACCCGCTGTGTCACATGTAGGCTAGATTCCGAGACCGTCCGAGACCGTCCCGGGTATATCTAGCTTAGGGTTTATTTATCTTGAGAGTCTATCTATATTGAGTTCACTGATTGTCTGATGTCTTTGGACTAGGATATTCCAGTCGGTCGTTGTGCCAGGGAACACTAGCCATGCCAAACTATTCGATTGGCATATTGTATTTACGCGTACTGGAGCAGTGAAATGGCAATGGGCTCGGAAGAGGACTCCCGAGCCATTGACCTCGTACTATGGGGAGCGAAAGCCTGGACTGGATTATAGCTGGCAGCATATTATCGTCCACCCTTCGGGTGCTCTACGCCGCTGGGAGCGTAATAGGGGCGGCGGCTGGTTTCTGGAAGACGCCACTCAGTTGAAGGCGCCGGTAGCGCCATTCTCATTACCGATCAGCAGCATGGGGCGCGGGAATCCGACGATTGTGATTGACGATGACGAATATCGTGGAATTCCCTACACGGGGCGTAAGCCTGTACACTCAGAGCCTACAGACAGTGACGATTCGGGTACAGGCGCTGTGTCCTGGAGTAAAGAGAAGTTACCGGATTCTGATGACAATGATGACGCGGGTGTCACTAACAGTAAGGAGAAGCTACCAGGTTCGGATGACAACGATGACGCGGGTGTCACATATGACATGGACACTGCCAGTCCGAAATGGGAGCCAGCCTCGCCCGAATATGATGACACTGAGGATGACGTCAGCGAGTTCGATGACTTGGTAGCTGACGATGCTGAAGAACAAGCTGAAGCTCGAAGGTTGAAGAGACTGGGACTGCAATTGATCATGGATGAGAAGGGTGAACTTATCTGGGTGCCAAAGGGCACATCCCCGACCTCACCTGTTCAGCCAGAGGATCCGCCTATCACCGAGCAGGAGTCTGAGGCCATATCTGAGGATGCCCCAGCCTCTGTGGTGGAGACTGTTCATGCACCACCAAAGAAACCTTATGGGTCAGATACTGGATTGACTTCAATGGGTGAGAATAAGGCTGGGGTGTCTGAAGAGACGAAGAGGCAACCTAGGAAATATCCGAGATGTTGGACACATGAGTATATAACTCAATTGAAATGCTCCATAAGCAGTGACAGTGATGAAGAAGAAGTGCTTGACGTGGCTCCTCGTAGGAAGAAAGCAAAGATCAGCAAGGGACAATGAAATCAACTGTCTTGATTAGGATTGTCCAAATGCAGATTCTCTCATTAGGATTTGTATAGGTGGCAGATGATGATATGCCAGCCGACATGGGACAGATCGATTAGAGATATGAACTGCGCGACTTGAAAGTATAAGACTTGAATATTGCCCATTTGGAGGCTGTTCTAACTTGAAGTAACTATTTGGAGGAGCTGTTGCTCAACCTGTTAATTTACTGGTCAATCTTTCCTGCCATAAAGATATTGCAATTGCTTGAATTGTAGCCTTGTTCAACTGTTTATCTAGAACATTGCAATTTTGTACACTGCAAAATTGCCGACTACGGACCTGTGCCCCAAGATTGAAGCAGATTAACCTCTGACTGACCCTTGAGCTTTGGCTCGGATACAGTCACGTGCTCAAGAAGTCTGCACTTGGAAGTGGTATTGCTCTGCGCCCTTTTGCCCCCTGACTTTCACCCTGCATGCAAACAGGCGATTTTCCAAGACTGTTATGCTGCAAAATGATCAGAAAGGGGGGAAAGAGGTCGCCAGCAACTTAAATTTACCGGGATTAACAGCCAGATTGACCCGAACGGAGAGTGGAAAGTGCACAAGTGGTCAGATTGAGAAAAGAGGACCTCGGAGACAGTTTTAACGTGGACACAAAAATTCCAGACGTTTCTTGATAGTTTTTTGTCGTTTGGAACCTGGCCCCGACACCTGGGTCCTCATAGATCGCTACATTTTAAATTGGGATGGCCGATCGGCACGACAGAGCCAAATTAGACAATTTTGAGCCCATCGGACTACATAGGAGGAAACGAGAGCCCAGAAGGAGAATTTTCTATTTTTTTATATTCTTTGAAAGAAAACAATAGTCTCCAACACTGGGACCTGGTCAATTTGTCTGGATTGCTCCGGGATGGCCGCCAAGAAATTAGCCAAACTGCCGATTAACACTCAATTTTTGAAATTTGACCACCAAAAACCGCATTTCACTCTGGAAAGCATATTTCTTCGTTCACCCCGACTTCCACTGCTAAGATGAATTGTTTTTCTGAGTGTTCTGGGGGAATTTGCCCAAATTGGACAGATTTGACTTCCCCAACGGTCAGATTTACACTTTTCCACTCCTAATTTCGACATGATGCAGAACGCCAACACTGGACGCTCCCCTCCAACGTCGCCCACGTCGACTCCCAGGCGTACAAGGGGACGGCAGGCCAGTCAGCGCAGTACGAGAGGTGCTGCAGCCACTGGAACCACTGGCAAGGGGGCGAAGGGCACCTACAAGGCGCCCTCTCCGGGTCAGCCGCCGCAGGCTGCGACAGCAGCAGGTGCGCCAAGCTTCCAGATACCCAAGAAGAAGTCGACCCTGTCAGCTGATGCTCCTGAGTTTAACAGCGTGACTCCTCTGGCTCTGGATTCTGGAACAGCTTGTGTGACACCTCCCCTGGAGGAGGCTGTAACGGTACCTAAACAGCACCCTAATCCGCCTCTGCGTCCTGCAAGAGCGGCGTCACCACGGGTGCTGACTGTTGACACCCCTGGTGCAGGGCGAAACATGAGAGCGACTCCCCAGCGGTATGTCAACTCAACCTCTCCTTTCCCTGGCATCCTGCGACTGTCCGGAAGCCGCGACCTGAGCCCTCCAGCTCCGCGCCAGCGAAGCCCGCCTCGGACTCGAGACCGGACCCCGCCACCGCCGCGCTGCAGGAGCCCACCGCGGACGCGCGACATGAGTCCTCCAGCTCCAAGACCGCGAAGCCCTTTGACATCCTACAGGACTCCACATACTTGGTCTGGAGCTACGGTGATGACCTCCCCGCACGGCCAGCTGCCCACGCCATTCCTCGAGAACGCGCTTCAGGCTGAGTCCGCGGGAGCAGCCTCTGCGGGACCATCTCTACCTGCTGACCGACCACCTCGCGACTCGATCGCTGCGCGCGAAATGACCGAGGTCAACATTGCAGCACTTGAGCAGGACATGCAGAATGAGGCGAACGAGCAGAGACCAGGACTTCGCCAATTTCCCTCCCGCTCCGATGTGGCCAACTGGCGAAAGCGCCAGCAGCAGGGTGAGAATCTCGCCTGGACTCCGCGCCCTAACCAAGGGGGTGTGGGGGCAGCGGGGAGGTCAGAAGACATGCACCAACGCATTGCTGGCGAACCCATGGCACACTCAATGCATCCAACTCCCTCCTCAACAAGCAACGGGGAGGTGAGGGCAGCGGGGAGGACAGGTGGCTCCGGCTTGACAGGTGGCCCACGCCACATAAGCATAGCATGTTCTGGGCATTCGCTGACATCGCCGCTTACGGAGAAGGTGAACGGTGACTCTCTGACCTCACCGATTACCGATACCGTTACGGAACCTAAGGTGATCGGTGACTCTATGGCAAAGTTATCGGTGACTTTCGAGTCCGAGAAAGACAGCGAGGCAACTTCATTGACGCCTTCACTGACTCAGGCGACTACGGAGGCAGCTACGGTTACGGATATGCTCGAGTCCCTGTTGAACAGCGAGTCCAGACCTTTGACTACCTCGCTGACCTCAACAACTACGGATATGCCCGAGTCCCTGTTGAACCGCGAGTCCAGACCTTTGACTACCTCGCTGACCTCAACAACTACGGAGCAGCCAGTCAGCTCAGCTCAGTCAGTTACGCCGACCTCGCACTCAGGCGTGGCGTTGGACTCGCAGCCTACCAGCCGCCTCCTCTTCCAGTCATCGAACCCCCTTCTCAAGCAGATGTCCTCAGCAGAATTCCAGTCAGAAACTTACCTCTGAACCAGCTTTCTCGCCGGGAGAGGCGCCATCAGCGATGGGAACAGAATCAGCAGCGCCTGGCAGAACAGCGCAGAGCACTCTTCTCTGACCCCGCCTCAGCCAGAACGCCCTCAGATGCCTCGGTCCCCGCGCTGAACCATCAGCATCAATCCCTAATGCAGAATCAGATGATGTTAGAAGTATCAGAGTACATGCAAAATCTACATCAGCAAGTGCTCCAACACTATCCTCATCTGACTTCGGTTCTACCAGCGGTGGGCGCTCCACCTATGACGCCCTACCAGCACACCTTAGGATGGGCGAGCGGTTTACCAGGTGCACCGGCGCCAGCTGCTGGATCAGGTCCTTGGCTGGTACCAGCACCGGCTCAACCGGTTCCCGCACCGGCTCAACCGGCGCCAGCACCGGCTCAACCGGCGCCAGCACCGGCTCATCCGGCGCCGGCACCATTTCAGCCAGATCCACCGGCTATCGGCGCATCGCCTTCTGACTCCGCTGAGCCTGATCATCCGTCACCAGGAAACTCGCCCCCGCCTTCAGACAATGGTGAACCACGACACAGGCGTCTAGATGTGTTGTTATGGACTTTAGAAGGAGCCTCCTTCTGGTTGAGAAATCACCTGTCCTCTTCCTCCGCAGTAACTGTCAGCCACGGCGCTGAGGCACAATATTCTTACCGACTGCCAACCATGCCTGGAAGCGCCAGTCACTTCATAACCGATACAAATCGGATTTGGATGACTATGCGACACATCGGAGTGGACATCCAAGACCTGGCGCAGCATGGGTCAGTGCATACTCCTGTGCGCCTGACTGAGATTGAGGACAGTGACGCTTTCACTCTGGAAGTGGAGAAAACGCAAGTGGATGAAGCGCGGCGTTGCGCGGAAAGCCGTACTGGAACTCAGCAGAGACGCCTGCCATTGTACTCCTGGGTGACCATCGCGGAAAATGCCTTAGAGTCCGAGTTGACAGAATTTGACCCCCTGGGACTCCAAATTTGGGCAGCATTTTCATCCTCCGAGGCGTACTTGTTTCGAGGAATGGCGGCTGGCCACCAACCAACTCCCGCCACAGTACCAGCTAGACTGGGCGTCAACCGGTTTCCCTCTGGTGTTCCCAGCGCAGAAGAGTACAGATCGCCTGGAAATTCCTTGCCAGCGGCCCCGGGACTCCTGCCAGTGGACCAGCGCCTTTCTCAATTTCCAGGGCACCACGATCTTATGGGAGCGGCTTCTCCAGGCGATGTCTACCGAGAATCCAAGACAGTGGCTGATGTGCTCAAGCTGATCAGAGACATTCCTATGTACCCCTCCTCCGCTGAGCTAATCACCACTGACGCTGACATTGCCGCACTTCCACCTTTTTCTGAAGCGCTGGTCAATTTTCTGTCAATGGGCGTAGTCACCTTCGCCCTGGGTCGCATGAGTGCTTATCGCCTAGACCTGACCATGATCACCATGCCGGAGATCTTGAAGGAAGTGGCGCAACGCAAACTGCAGCCGCGATCCCTGACTTTTCTCAAGCAAGGTGGTATGTTGAACTCGGAGGCCTGGAACCGGCGTTACGCCACTTTGGCGCCTTTCCTGGCCGACGTAGCCAGGAGCGTACTGGATGACATCGCGCTGGTAGGACTAGAGGGGACCGTGATGCGCATGGCGCAGCGACGAGAAGAGACTGCGCGTTTGTTCGCCACTCGTCTGGTATCCTGGCACGAAGTAGTGCAGTTATTGGCAGACGCCATGCCCAACTGCCACGCCATCAGCCAGCAGCAGCTATTGTATCAGTTCTGGTCTGGACTGCGACTGAAGCAAGCTGTGATGGATCGCCTCATTGAGGATCGGTTGGATCTGCAAAGTCCAGCGAATTGGGAGAGCAATCATCCCGGATCCACCGCGCTGCAGCATATCATCACTGTGGCCACCAAATTGGAGCGCAGTGAAGCTCTGACCGCAGCGCGAACCTCTCCCGCCTCGGCACCTGCGAACCGAAGTCCTGCCTGGAGGAATGGTCGCTCGTCCTCCAGACTTAACGCCGTGCAGGACGCTGGGGAGGAAGACACTACTGACCTCGACCCCGCCGACCTCAGGGTGCAGCATGCCGTGCCGCCCAGCCCGGCGGGATTGACCAGGCCGCCACGCCGATGCTACGTCTGCAACTCTGACTCCCATTTATGGGCTAACTGCCCCGACGAGGCCAAAAAACGAGCCTGGATTGCTGACGCCCCAGCTCGTTTGGCACGCCGCCGCGCTGCAAATGAATCTCATATCGCAGCGCTGGAGACAGAATGGGAGGATTTGGAAGATGAAGCGGAAGCGCTGGAGTATTTTCAGAACGAGGAATCGGCCGCAGCGTCCTCCTCGGGTCAGCAATCTGCGGAGGAGGAGGACTGAGTGTCCTCCCGCCGGCGGGACGCCGGCGACAGGGCGGTATGGGTAACCGCCCCTGGGCAAGGAGTACAGCCTTCGCCCACAACCGAGGGAATATCCAGCAGGATCCTCCGCCACCCCCCAACCCTCTGGCCGCTCGAGGATATGGATTCACCTGGTCTGCCGATCAGAGGCGACAACGCCATCTCGACAGAACCAGAACCCTACGGGATGAACCCTCGTTGTCCAGTACCGCTGTTTACACAGCAAACCTTTCCACTGAGCAGAGCCGGCGAGAACATCACTTGGTTTCCCGGCGCCATCAGCGGTCGCCACGAAGGTCACCCACTTCGTCGCCTGAGCGCTCCAAGCCTCCCGTTATGTTCAGTGTAGATCGCTCCCTTGGAACTGGTGATCGCTATCCAGCTCCACGACGCGAGCGTGGCGAAACGCCCCGCGTTGACCCCACAGACCTTGGGGATAACCCTAACCCTAACCCTAACCCTAACCCTAACCCTAACCCTAACCCTGAGACATCAGTACTGGCAGCACTGGATGAGGATGATGGTCAGGAGGAGGAGACCCAGTGGACCTTCAACCCACTCAACACCCCCTGGCGGCAAACTCCTCGGCAGCGAGTACCGAGGAAAGCTCCGGTGGAGAGGATGCGAGCCTTGAGGCAGCGGATCCAGGATGTAACGCTACCCGCTGTTTCACACCCTCTGGACGACAGTGGGGAGGAAGGGGGTGGAACTTCAAAAACTGGCCCAGCTTCCGAACCCCCACCTTTTAAACTTCGACCTGAGGTGTTTCCTTCGACGTCTCGACCAGCAGCGTGTCCAACCTGGGCAGGAAGGGCGTCAACCCCAAGCGCAGAGCGCCCTACGAGCGCAGCGCGCAAGCGCACTGGAAAACCTCGCAGCAGAACTCCGAAGACTGTACGAGACCGACTGCAGCATGAGGCAGAGGTTACGAGGTTGGGAGATGAACCCCCAGGACTTCGAGCGGAGTCACTGGCGGATCGCACGCGCGCTTGGAGAGAGATGACGCACCCGGAGCACATGGCCGCGGCAGCGCTGGTAAAGGAGAATGAGAAATGGAGAGATGCATGGGTACCCGAAGGGTGGCGCAGATATCGCCGCCGCTGGTACAGATGGCATGGGAAGGTCACCCCTGACCTGACGATAACCGAAGGAGCAGTTCAGCTATCTCTGGAGACCGAGTGCGGTACTATCCCAGGTTCTGGTGGAGATGTAGGAATTCCAGACGCCTGGTGCAGTCTATACCGGGTGCACCAATGGAACCAGCGAGAAAGGGAAGCTGCGGAAGAGGCGGCTCACCTGGCCCTACCATCAACAGCAAGTGATTCATTCTCCCTGGACTCAGCGGAACCATCAGAGGCGAATCCAGCGACAACTCTGGATTTGACCTTATCTCCATCCAGTTCTCAGCCCGCAACTTCTGGGGACATTTCAGACCTCGAGGACTCCCAGCGGTCGCTCAACTTCACGCAGCAGTTGATGGAGCGACAGCTGGCCATCGCCAGATCGGAGAACAATCCAAGTGTGCTGACAACGGTGACAGAAGGAGTGGAGCCGACTCCCCTGAAAACCATCCAGGAGGAAACCCACCTGGAACTGCTACTAACCATTCAGAAACAGCAACGCCATCGTCTGCGGCCGATCCTGGAAGGTAATGAAGCAGTGGCAGCACCAGCGAACGTCACCGACGCTCAGGCGGCACCGCGGGAAGAAGAAACCCCCTCTTTCACTCCAAAGTCCGAACCAGAAGATAGCTCTGGGGAGGAAGAGGAGGAAGAGATTTCCATCCAACCTCTTCGCTCTTACCCTCTGGAAAGCCGCACGCAGAGCCGCGCCAGACGACGCGCTCAAGGACAGGAGCGACGCGCCAAGGAGCGACAGCTACAAGCAGATCGCGAACTGGAAGGTGGATGGTACTTTGGTCCGGATCATCGTTCTCAGCCTGCACCACCGCGCACAAGACCTATCCGGTCTAAGCAGCGCGTACCTTTGCATCACCCAGTACGAGCAGCCATCTGTGCACATCTGCGACGCGATGGTCAAGTAATGTGGAACCAGGACAGTCAGCTAACTGCGATTCGGGACAAAGAGGGAACGCTGCTATTGGTGTTCTGGGCCTTGCTGAAGGGACAGCGAGTGCGCGTGCTGGTGGATTCTGGGGCCTCGGATGAATTCATCTCCAGTGAGTGCGTCAAGAGATTGAACCTCACAGTTCGCACTAATGGAATGCCGCTGAACGTTACCCTGGCGGATGGGTCAGTGCAGACCTCTGCGCAAGTCGCTTACGGCAAGCTGACCGCCGAGACTTCAGAGGGGACTTACTCCGAGGTCATCAAGATGCGAGTACTTCCTCTGGGCATCAAGGTGGACATTGTACTCGGAGGAAGGTGGTTGAGACACCTCTCGCCGGTCACGCTGGACTATGATGGGTGGGGATCAGTCAAGTTTCGCCATCATGGCAAATCCGTGCGGATACGGGGATGTTCGCCGGGGCGTAGCTCCACACGCAAAGGCGAGAGAACCGCGATGGCTCTGGAACCGATGGTAATGTTATCTGCGGCCCAAGCGACCAAGGAGATCAAAGCCTATCGGCGCAGATATGCGGGAATGGACAGTGCCGCGACACCCCACGACATCTTAGTGGCCTATGCGACACCTTTGGTAGGGACTTCGATGTTATCAGCGATGGCCACCAGCGAGAATTTGGAGGACCCTTCAATCTCCCCCGAGTGGAGAAAGAAGTTTCAAAAGCTGATCGAGTCCTTTTCACCTCGAGTAATTCGCGAAGCGCTGCCCAACTTTGACGCCCTGCGAAAAGATGAAGTGGCCCATGTGAGACTGCAAGAGGGATGGAATGGTATCGCGCCCGCTAAGAGGCCCTATAAGATGTCCATGGTGGAGCTGACTCAACTGCGAGAACGCCTGGATGAACTCCTGAGTAAGGGCTACATCAGGCCTTCCTCAAGTCCGTTCGCTGCACCAGTGCTGATGGTTCCCAAGCCAGGGAAACCTGAAGTACTCAGAATGGTCTGCGACTTCCGAGCCATCAACAGCCTGACCGTCAAGGACAAATATCCACTTCCCGACATTCAGCAGTTGTTCGACTCCATGCATGGGGCCAAGTACTTCTCCTCCTTCGATGCAGTAGATGGGTTCTGGCAGATGGCTATGGCGTCTGAGGATGTGGAAAAGACGGCGTTCACTTCTCCCTATGGCTCGTATGAGTGGTTGGTGATGCCCATGGGGTTGACCAACAGTCCTTCCTGCTATCAGAGACGCATGCAGCGAGCTCTGGGACATCTTCCTTTTGTAAGAATATTCCTGGACGATTGTATCCTCTTCAGCAACACCTTGGAGGAGCATCTTTCCCATCTCCAGCAATTTCTCGAAGTCTGTGAGAACCAGGGCATCTACCTCAAGGAGTCTAAGTGTCAACTACTGCAGACCCAGATACGCTTTCTGGGGCACGTTATCTCACGGGAAGGAAGTCAACCTCAACATGACAAGTTGGCCGCCATCAGGGACTGGCCCGCTCTGGAAAACGCCACGCATGTGCGCCAATTTTTGGGGTTGGCTGGGTACTACCGGCGGTACATGCTGGGCTTCTCTGAAGTAGCACAACCCTTGACTCAGCTCACCAAAGGGGATGTCGCTTGGCTATGGGGACCCATGCAGCGTTGGGCCTTCGAGGAGATTAAGAAGGCGCTATGTTCTTCACCCACTCTGGCGCTACCCGATATGAAAGCGGCGGCCGAAGGACGGCATCCTTTCGTGGTACAAACTGACGCCAGTGGAGTGGCGCTGGGGGGAGTACTGATGCAAGACGTAGGAAATGGATTGCAACCTATCGCCTTTGAAAGCAGACAGTTTAATGGAGCCGAGCAGAACTACCATGCTGGCGAAAGAGAACTCTGCGCTCTCCATCACTGCACTACGCAAACTTGGCGACACTACCTCATCTGGACCGAGTTCCAATTGCAGGGTGACCATAAGCCCCTAGTCTGGTTAATGGCACCCGGACAACCTCTCAGCCGACGCCAAGCCCGATGGTACATGGATCTAGTGGAGGTAGGGGTACCCGAGATGGAGTACATTCCTGGGGCGCTACTCTGGGTTCCAGACGCTCTGTCCAGGCGACCCGACTACAAGGAAATTTCCGCGAGAGAAGGACTGGTAGAAGCTGGCTTTGTGCACCCGGTTACTGGGAAACCGCAGCGACCTCCTTCAGCCGCAGACACTGCCAACAAGTTTCGACCTGCCGCTGGTAAAGAGTCTCGCCAAGGACGTGCGCCCCTGGGAGTGGTAGATCCCAACAAGTTGAAGGAGCGCAAGTCCAACAGCGCCAAGACCAAAGATCCGGAACCAGTTCTCGCGTACAGTGGGACTCTCACCTGGATGGACTCCCCTCAACTCTGGATGGACGCCTTACATACCCTGCAGCTGGCCGAAACCGGGTACGAGGAAGCAACCCTGGCAGTTCAGACGCGCTCTGGCAAACTGACAGCATCCTCGCCTCCTTCTCCCAGGAAGACCCCTGTTGACTACTCAGCAACGCCGAAGTGCAGCGAGGCCTCAACCAGACTCCTGGAGCCCAGCGACCGACAGGACTGGAAGTTCCGTGCGGACATGTTCGACTTCTTGAGTCAAGAATATGGACCTTTCGAGGTGGACGCCTGTTGCGACTTGGGAGGAAAGAATCGTCAGGTCAACCGCTACTGGACGGACTGCTTGAAGGAAAACTGGCGAGGGTTGAACGTCTGGTGCAATCCTCCCTTCTCCTCCAACCATTTGACCATCGAGGCCGTACTGAGGAGATATGTGGAAGAATGGCGTCTGGACCCTGAGAATACTTCAGCTCTCTTTGTCCTTCCTGACTTTCAGTCTCGCATGCCACAGTGGCGGCAGTTGTTCAGATCTGCGGGAATGAGAGTGGAGTACATTATTCCTACCCATGACGCTCAAGGAGAACCTGTGCAGATGTTCGCTGCCCCGGATGGAGTCCTTCTGGATCTCCCTTGGCCCCTGCTAGTGGTGTACGCTCCGCCAGCTCGACAGCGTGTCAAGCGGGAAAGGAAGACGAGTTCCCCTCCTCCTATCGTGCGTACTGGAGAAGCGGCCAGCGTTCGAGACCTGCATCAGCAGATATCAGGAGGTCAGTTTCTCAAAGCGCTGCAAGCGGAATATGGGCGACCTGGCCCCCTACAGACTTTAAGGAAAGAAATCCAAGAAGCTCCGCATCAACGCACTCGTGACTTCTGCGTGGTGGGAAATGTGTTGTGGAAGGTGAGCGCTGGACGCTATCAGTTGGTACTGGGAGAAGATTCACCACTCCGTGAGGTAGTGCTGCAAGAGGCGCACGCCTCTGTTTCCGCTGGACACGCGGGCAGGGACAAAACTCTGGAACGAGTCCTGCGACGCTTCTGGTGGAAAGGGGCAGCAGAAGATGTGGGACGCTGGGTTTCATCTTGTGCTATCTGTCAAGCGGTGCGACCGAGAAATTCTTACCCGGATGGATTGCTGAACCCACACACTATTCCTACGCGACTATGGCAAGTGGTCAGTGTGGACTTTGTTACTGGACTGCCAGTCACGGCGCGGAATCACGATGCCTTTGCTACTTTCACGTGTAAGCTCAGCAAAATGGTTCACATCATCCCGTTGAACTTCCAGGACAGCTCCGCTGAGGTTATAGCTCGAATCTACTTCGACCACATCTGGAAACTACATGGCACCCCTATGAAGATTGTCTCTGACCGCGACCCTCGTTTTCAGGATGCTATGTGGAAGGAATTGATGAGACTTATGGGAACCAAAGTGGCCTCCACTACGCCTTATAACCCTCGTTCGGACAAACAAGCTGAACATACCAACCGCGTGGTAGAAGACATGCTGAGGTCCTTCGTAGGCAGCAATCCAGAGGACTGGGATTTGTGGTGTGCCAACGTGGAGTTCGCCATAAACGATACGCGGAGCGATGTAACGTTGTAACCGGCTTTACCCCTTTTGAGTTGGTCTTGGGGCACTCGCCTATGTCGCAACTGGACTTGTTCCTGCAAGCCGCTGCTGGACAACACTCCAGGCGCAAGGGTGGAGAAGGTACTGCCCACGAGATGGCTAGTAAATTCGCGGCTCAACTAGAGGACGCCCGCACTAAGCTAGAACTGGCACAGCAACGCCAGCGACATCAGTTTGACCAGCGTCACACCGCCAAATCCTTTCAGTTGGGAGACTTGGTCTGGGTAGATGCCAAGCATCTCACGGAAAATATCATGAACCGCGAATCCTTCAGGAAGCTGGGACCTCGCTGGCACGGGCCCTTACCCATCACCGAGAGGTTCTTCAGTGACCAGCAGCGAGAGCTACCCGAAATTGACAGAGGTGCTCCGGTAGCTTATCGGCTCAAGTTACCCCCTAAATGGCGTATTCACGATGTTTTTGCGCAGCATCGCCTCAAGGAATACCGCACTGCAGATGAAGCTTTTGCGCTGCGTCAGCAAACCCCTACTCCTGCCAAGGTTCTCGTGGATGGACAATCCCAGACACATGTGTCTAAGATTCTGGCTCGAAGAGTGAAACCTGCGAGAGGAGGTAAGGAAGTAGAAGAATTTCTGGTTCGCTGGACTGGGTACTCTAATGCTCATGACTCCTGGAAGACTCGCGAGTCGTTGAACTACGGGGGTGAACTCGAACAGCTCGCAGAGTTTGAACAACTGAGACTATCCCGAGAAGGACAAGCCCGCGAAAAAGCCTTACAGGAGGTCAGAATGCAGCGGAAGCAAAGGCGGGAACGCGCCAGAGCTCTAACCTTCCTGGACACCGCTGATGAAGGGGAACCTCTTTCTCTGGACAACTGCCTACCTTGGGAACAATACTGTCGCTCCTCTGACGCCTTTGTGACGCATCTGGCTCTTCTGGACTCTGTGGTCTCGACACGCGAGTTGCGACTACTAGTACTTTTCAGTGGTACAGGTAGTGTGGAGAGAAGTTTCCTGTCATGTTATCCGAAGAGTACCGTGGTCACCGTAGATCATGATTCTCGCTGGCAACCTACCTACGCTGAGAAGGTTCAGGACTGGGACTTCAAGCGTTACGCGCCTGGTTACTTTGACGTCATCTGGGCTAGCCCACCGTGCACTGAATACAGTCAGGCTAAGACCACAGGGGTGCGACAACTGCGACAGGCTGATGCCTGTGTACGCCGTACGCTCCAAATCTTCGACTTCCTCAAACCCAAGCACTGGTTTATGGAAAATCCGATGGGCAGGTTTCCCTTTGCGCTGCGATTTCGACCTGTAGTTCGTCGGTTACCCACTCCGTTGTATTGCTCTTACTGTATGTATGGCACTGGCTACCGCAAGCCTACTTGCATCTGGACACAGTCGCCTCCTCCAGTGGACCTGCGGTACTGTACGATGAATACTCCTTGCCTTCACCAACAGACGCTGGGATCACATCCGGAAACTGCTCAACTGGGGCCTCATCCTGGGCAACAAGGAGCGGGAGTCTCCGCTGCTGTATACCCTCTGCCCTCTGGATTGCTTCGCCAACTCTTCGAGCACCTGTTCGATCAGAAAAGCATATCACGCATCCATAAGCATGGCTGATCTGTGTCTGGATCTTAGCTGCTGTACAAATGACTCTGAGTTATCATCTCTTTGTACTAACAAGCTAAGAGGGGAGGAGTTGTGCCAGGGAACACTAGCCATGCCAAACTATTCGATTGGCATATTGTATTTACGCATACTGGAGCAGTGAAATGGCAATGGGCTCGGAAGGGGACTCCCGAGCCATTGACTTCGTACTATGGGGAGCGAAAGCCTGGACTGGATTATAGCTGGCAGCATATTATCGTCCACCCTTCGGGTGCTCTACGCCGCTGGGAGCGTAATAATAGGGGCGGCGGCTGGTTTCTGGAAGACGCCACTCAGTTGAAGGCGCCGGTAGCGCCATTCTCATTACCGATCAGCAGCATGGGGCGCGGGAATCCGACGATTGTGATTGACGATGACGAATATCGTGGAATTCCCTACACGGGGCGTAAGCCTGTACACTCAGAGCCTACAGACAGTGACGATTCGGGTACAGGCGCTGTGTCCCGGAGTAAAGAGAAGTTACCGGATTCTGATGACAATGATGACGCGGGTGTCACTAACAGTAAGGAGAAGCTACCAGGTTCGGATGACAACGATGACGCGGGTGTCACATATGACATGGACACTGCCAGTCCGAAATGGGAGCCAGCCTCGCCCGAATATGATGACACTGAGGATGACGTCAGCGAGTTCGATGACTTGGTAGCTGACGATGCTGAAGAACAAGCTGAAGCTCGAAGGTTGAAGAGACTGGGACTGCAATTGATCATGGATGAGAAGGGTGAACTTATCTGGGTGCCAAAGGGCACATCCCCGACCTCACCTGTTCAGCCAGAGGATCCGCCTATCACCGAGCAGGAGTCTGAGGCCATATCTGAGGATGCCCCAGCCTCTGTGGTGGAGACTGTTCATGCACCACCAAAGAAACCTTATGGGTCAGATACTGGATTGACTTCAATGGGTGAGAATAAGGCTGGGGTGTCTGAAGAGACGAAGAGGCAACCTAGGAAATATCCGAGATGTTGGACACATGAGTATATAACTCAATTGAAATGCTCCATAAGCAGTGACAGTGATGAAGAAGAAGTGCTTGACGTGGCTCCTCGTAGGAAGAAAGCAAAGATCAGCAAGGGACAATGAAATCAACTGTCTTGATTAGGATTGTCCAAATGCAGATTCTCTCATTAGGAATTGTATAGGTGGCAGATGATGATATGCCAGCCGACATGGGACAGATCGATTAGAGATATGAACTGCGCGACTTGAAAGTATAAGACTTGAATATTGCCCATTTGGAGGCTGTTCTAACTTGAAGTAACTATTGGAGGAGCTGTTGCTCAACCTGTTAATTTACTGGTCAATCTTTCCTGCCATAAAGATATTGCAATTGCTTGAATTGTAGCCTTGTTCAGTCGTGGACCCATTCCACGCTTCTACCACTTGCCGATTTGGCCATGATTGGCTAAACGGCCGCTTGGAGAGGTGGTGCGCGCGGGCGCGTTTGGGTGCGACTAGGAATTATGGTACGTGAGTTGTATGCGCTATGCGGTGAGCGACTGGGAGTGGCGGCCATGGGGAACGCGCCTCGTTCCGGGTTAGTCTTAGCAACGTTCGACTTCAGTTTTGCACATGCACTGGCCCTGCTGGTTACTGTTTTCTGGGCTGGTGTTTGCGACACCTTCGACTTCGACGACATCTTCGAGTGCCCCTCGCCGCTTTGCTCTCTTCGCTCCTCTCCGCTGCTGCACATTGCCGTTTTCCCGCTACAACCGCCCGACCGCGCGCATGCGTACCACCTCCCCTCTGGCTTTTCAGAGTATGGGTGTGATCACTCGAGCGAAGAAGTCCCTTGCGAGGGACAGCGACATCGATGCCTCGCTGAGGATATTAGACAGGGTTCGGAACAGCCCGACGGTGCGCATACCAGCTGTTCCGACCCCCAATCCGACTTCAAACGAGGATGCCGACGTAGCGACCAGGATGTACTTGCAGGAGCAGTGCAAGCTGGTCGACGAAGTCTACAAAGCGCGTCTTCATCGTCAATGGGCCAAGCGTGTCCGCGAGGATGTCTTTGGTGACAAGAAGCACCACTTCCGCGGTACGGACGACGCTGGCCTCCTCTCCGATCTGGTGGTGCAGCTACGTACGGAGTTTCAGTCGGCTGGGCTGGAGCTGGCCTCCTTTGACCTCGCGACGACCCCCTGGCTCGTGTGGTGGGCAGGGTGAACGGCTTGCTCTACGACGTTGTGGCTCTGGTCATCGAGAAGCACAGCAACGCCTTTCGGCTGGCTGACTGGTACTGACGCCTCGTCTGACCGGGATGGGCGGCGAGCTCTGGTGGACATCATCAAGGGCTGTGTAGCAGTGGCGCTACGTGAGTCGCACCAGGAGGAGCACGCCGCGTTGCGTTATCCTGCAGACACTGACCCGCAGCCCGTCTTGGCTTGGGGGCAGCGTCTGGTGCGAGATAACAAGGCTACGGACTGGACGCCCACCGAGGAGACCAGGAAGCTCTCCATGTCGTATAACAGGTTGGACCCGGTGTCTTACACTGCTGCGGTCAAGGTGCGGTACCCTCTGGCCGCTGACTCGCCCATGTCTCCCTGGCATCTCTCCGCTCTCTTGTGGTGAAAATTTATCAGGCTTGGGCGCAGACGGAGGCGGGAAAGGCGGTATCTATCGGGCAAGGGCGGCATCTCCGCGCAGCTCTCCGGCACCGAGTACGGCGCCCTCCTCGACAAGATCAAGGAGCTGCGGGATTTGTTGCGGCAGCAACGCGGGGCGGACGCGCCATCGGCGCAGCAGCAGCGCGGTGCGCAGCGGGGCTTCCGCGTCGGCACGCACCCGTTGCCGGCGGTTGGGTTCGACCGCGACGACCAGAAGGCGAAGCCCTTCTGCGGGAGGTGCAAGCAGGCTGGTAAAGGTGAGCAATGCCATATCTACCGCGACGGTCCGTTGGGCGGGCGTCAGCATCCGCCGCACTCGGCCGGGCGCGGCATTCTGTATTCCCATCGACGAGGAGGACGCGGATGGGGTGCGCGCGTTTGCCATGTGCGCTTTATTCCAGCAGGCGGCGGATGATGGGGCGGAAGCCTTTGCCAGTGTGGCATCTACGTACGGACCGCCTGCGGTGCTCTGTGCGGGTGCGGAGGGCGGGATCGACGTGTCCGCTTACGGCTTCGCGGTGGAGCCGCAGCCGCCTGCCGACGAGCCCGCGGGTGACGACATTCATCAGCGGCTGGACGATCTCGCCGCGGAGGTCCATGCCGCGGCGAACTGCAAGGTGCACTATACTCACGAATCCTTCCCACCACAGGGAGTTCTCGGGCCGCAGGCGTCGGCTCTGGTGTGTGGCCCCGCAGCAGCGGGGATCGTGGCGGAGGAGCAGGTTCCGGCAGGTGGTGCGGCGGCATCGGCATCCGCCGTGTCGGCCCCTGCTATGCCTGTCTCGCGGATGGAGGACGTGAAGCCCGTGCCGCTTCAATCGGCGCGGGTGACCGCCACGACGGGCGCCGGTGAGTTCCCTGGGTTCGCGTTCAGACTGACAACCACGCCGCCATCGCACCGGTTGACCTCACTGGCTACGACACCAACGACTACGAAGACCTCGCTGACGGCAGCTTCACTCTGCGTGAAGCCGCGCACTCCGGCTGTTTCGGCTTATCATGCGTCGGGACCTGCAGCTCATGAGCTCGGGTCCGAGGCTCAGCGGACCTACGGTTGTGGGAAGCCGCCACGGGCAGTGATTGTGGGCCGTGTGGGGGAGCATATTAAGGTGAGGCGTGTGACCCCCAAGCACCCCTCAAATCACTGCCCACGACACGGTCGTCACGGTCAGTGATTGTGGGCCGTGTCGGGGGGCATACGGTGAGTCGTGTGACCCCCAAGCACCCCTCAAATCACTGCCCACGACAAAGCTGTCACGGGCAGTGATTGTGGGCCGTGTGGGGGGGGCATATTAAGGTGAGGCGTGTGACCCCCAAGCACCCCTCAGATCACTGCCCACGGCACGGTCGTCACGGTCAGTGATTGTGGGCCGTGTCGGGGGGCATAAGGTGAGGCGTGTGACCCCCAAGCACTCCTCAAATCACTGCCCATGACACAATTGTCACTGGCAGTGATTGTG